>JADRCH010000149.1:1369507-1397157 GCA_019843965.1 Rhynchomys soricoides | reverse complement strand
AACAAACACAGCTTATTGATCATAAGCTGACTGCCATCATACCAGACATTACATATATTCGAGGCAGAAAGAATATAAAAGGGCCGTGCCAACAATGTTTATCTTTTATTTTTCAGGACAGTACAAAGTCTCTCTCAGAAGCCCTCTAGGCAACCTCTAGTGTTCCAAATGATGTTCTGGGGACACCTCTAGCTATAAGCGAGGCTGATGGGGCAAATGCTTAGTTCTTTCCTAGGCAAACAAGAAGGGAAAGGAGCAGAGAAAGAAGGCCAGGCATCCCAAAAGTTTCTCCTTGCCTCCTGTCACCCAGGAAGAAGGATGCGCCCCCACACCCACACCCCCGTTCTTCCGGCATCCCAGACAATGAGCCTCTATTCCCAGGGGCCTTCTTCCTACAACAACAAGATGCTGCAAAGTTTCTCTGGTTTGTGGCACAAAGGCTGTACCCAGCCACAGAGACTCATGTAGATGCTCAAACCCCACCCCAGCCCCATGCATATATTTGGTTGAATGTTTTGCTGAGAATTAGCAGAAAGGAGACTGAAGTGCCTATGTGGCCCGAAGTTGACTGTAACCTATCTGTCAGCAGTGGAATGAATCATTAGTTTTCACTCCAGGAAGGGGATCAGAAAGAGGCTAGCCTCAGGGGGAAGAAAAGAAGAGCAGGAGAGAAAAAGAAAGCATCCAGTGGCTAGATTGTTAACATGATGAATGAGAGTCTGCAGCCCATCTTCTGAGCCCATCGGCTCAGAAGACAACCTCCAGAGCTTTCCCCTAGGCTTAAGGGTTCCTTCCATCTCTCTAGGCCTTCCTTGTCTCTGCTTCCACTCTCCTCCTTTATTTGATTTTATTCTTAACTTCTGCAATAGGAAATACATTAAAATCTTTCCCTTTCATAAAAAGGAGATTCTGTGTTTTCCTCTAATAAGAAGAAAGGAAAAGCTTACTGTGTGGCCGAGGATGGCCATATCTCCTGTCTCCATCTCCCAGGGATTGAGATTACAGGGGCATACCGCCACACCTGGCTAGGAAAACCATTCCTTGTTATGAAGTAGACATCTTTCTATGAACCTGCAATCCCAAATTAGAAAGTAAAAAGGCTGTTCTCTTCAAAATTAGCCTGGGCTACACAGTAAGTTCCAGAGCTATATATTGAGACTTTTTTTTTTAAAAGTCTTTCTCTCAGACTAGTGAAAAAAAAAAAAAACAAAAAACAAACAAATAAAAAACCAAAACAACCTATCTATCTCAAGGACGGAAAGGACACAGAAGAGGGGTGGAGTGGAATGGGAGCTGGGAGGGAAGCAGGGGTGAGGTCACCTCAAAAACCAGGCCCCACTATGGTAGTCATCGTTGGCCTGACTGGGGAGCAGAACTGTCCTCTCCTAGGCACTGAGGAGGTACAGAGGGAGCCCCAGCTTCTCCTTCTGACCACCATAACCACAAGGAAAGGTATCAGCAAAGGGTAAAAAGAGCCATTGTGCCCCGTGAAGAGCCCTTCCCAGCACTCCGAGCATACCTGGGGAAGGAAGACACAGCAGTTCACGGTGGTTGTGCAAACGAAGATACCTCCAGATGTGAGTCCAAAGACCAGATTGGGCCAGGAGTGTAAGTATCTGGTGACCACAAAAAGCAGCCCAGCAGTGAGGAGCAGGAGGTTGACCCCGACCATGATGGTTAAGGACTGGTTCACTGGAGGAGAGCTGACATGGTTGGTCAGGCCAGCCAGGTAAGCACCATACAGCAGCAGCAGCCCCTGCAGGAGGAGCAGGGACCAGAGGCATAGAAAAGGGGGACCACAGGTCAGAGAGGTCCACTGGGGCCAGTGTCCTTATCAGTAACACTGGGCTAATAATATCTGCCTAAAGATTTGCTGAGCGCTTCCTCTAAGATACGACCCAGGAAACCCGGAGCTAACTCCTTACACCTATGGCTTCTGAATAATGTCACTTCCTGTCCTTTACTGAGAATGGTTTACGAGAGGTTGGCAAATGAGACATCAGATAATGCAACATTCTTCTGGGAGAAGGCACAAGGTATTGTGTATGTGGACAGGAGTTTCATAGACAGGGCAGTGGGCACTAGGAGGGCAGCTGAGGAGGCATCTGCTAGGGTGTGTGTGTAGGGGGTGTGCTACAGATCCATTATGGCTTGGCAGTGAGTGCAGCTGAGTGGCATGTGGGAACTGAAAGTGACCTGTGAGTTGCTTGTCCAGTCCTGTGCTTCACTAGAGCAGTGCCAGAGGGAGGGGACTTAGTATTTGTTTTCCCAGGGTGCTCAAAGGCACCATCTGCTTGCCAGGCTCTGCACCTGCAAGACTGTGTGCATCTGCCTGGAAGGATGGACGCTGTTTTCTATTCAACACAAAGAACTCCGTAGGCTGCCGGTGGCTCTGTGCAACAGGAGGCTTCTGGGAGATGAAAGATGGAAAAAGAGGCAAACAAAGGCAGCCTGGGACCCCAGCAACGCTACGGGTAGGCAAGGGCAACAGGCGCTATATCTGAACTGCTTTATGACATTCCCTGCCTCCACCACAAGGAACTGGGGCCCAGCTCTCTCCTCTCTTCACAATGGTAAACCTTCTCTACTAGGGAGAAAATAACATAGTATACTAGAGGGAGAAAACAACGTAGTATCCGACAGTGCTGCTTTCCCCGAGAGGTGGCTGAGAGCACATGGAGGTCAGAGCTTTCATCTGCAACACTCAGTCTACAGAGGACTCAGCACACACTAGCCTTTCTAACGTGCTCAAAGTACTGCCTGCAAACCACTGCTACCAAGGACATTCACAGCCGGGCAGGATGGGTGACCAGGCATCCCACCCGTGGTGAGGTTGAGGCAGTAATTGCTGTGAGTTTGAAGCCAATTTGGGCTACACAGTAAGACCTTGTGTCAGCTAGTCTTATGTGAACTTGACACAGGAGCTAGAATTGTCTGAAAGGAGGGAGCCTCAGTTGACAAAAATGCCTCCATGAGATCCACCTGTAAGGTACTGTCTTAATTAGTAATCAGTGGGTGAGGGTCCTGCCCATTGTGGGTGGTTCGACCCCTCTACTGGTGGTCCTCGGTTCTATAAGAAAGCAGGCTAAGCAAGCTATGGGAAGCAAGCCAGTAAGCAGCATTCCTCCATGGCTTCTGCATCAGCTCCTACCTCCAGGTTCCTGGCCTGTTTGAGTTCTTGTCCTGACTGACTTCAGGTCATGAACAGCAATCTGGAAGTGTAAGCCAAATAAACTCTTTCCTCCCCAACCTGCTTTTTGATCATGGTATTTCATCATTGTCTTAGAAACCCTAGGACAGACCCTGACTCAAAACAACAGCAGCAAATAACATCAGAGCAACATTACCACAGAGCAGTAGGCCTGGCTGATAGAGATCGAGGAGGAAGGCAAGCCAAACCCTGCTTATAACTGGACTGTGAAGATGCCATTGAGTATGAGGTAAGGCTGAGAGCCAAGGGAATTCCAGAGAACAAGGAAAGTCAGGCCAGGTGTCCTGTTGACTCGGATCACGTGACCTGGCCAGCACCATCCACAGGCAGGGGTGACTTCCCAAGCTTTGGCTGTGTGTGTGTGTGTGTGTGTGTGTGTGTGTGTGTGTGTGTATGGGGGGTGGGGGGTAAGGAGTCAGTGTGGCAGAGGTGCTTCTGACACCCAATGTTCCCGAGGGGGGTGGAGGGTCAAACGAAGTCACGTTGGGATCTTTCGCTGAGTAGGACACAAGGAGGGGTCAGTGGGGCCTGACTCCTGGGTAACTGATACCACCCGGCAGAGTTCGGCAATGGGATCATTATTAGTTTTACCAAAGGTGAATAAAATTAATTCTGTGATTCTGAAAAATGTTAAATATGATTTAATAAAAGTTTAATCCCATTAAAATTCTTGCTAGGAAGGGAAATGGGTGTGAGGAAAGCCACTGCACCCACCTCCCTTGCGTCAGCAAGAGTGGGGTTGGGGCTCAGTCCTACTCAGGTGCTCCTTGCTGGCAGGGGCCGCAGAGGTTGGCTCAGCTAGTTTTCTGATGCTCAACAACTTGTTCTCCTTTATCCTTATCACTGTAATAGTGGGGAAAGGTGCAGTGAGAATGTGCAGAAGGCAGTGGACAAAATGGGTGCAGGCTGGGGCGGAGAGGTGCGCAATATGCTCTGGGAACTAAGAACTGAGATGACTCTATGCTTCAGGACTGTCCAGAGCGAGAGGCAGAACACTGATACGATTCTAGAGCCACCAGTAAGGACAGGGGTGGCTGGAAACTCTCCTGTGTGAATTCTGAGCAGCCAAGAACAGCTCTAAGGGGCTGTCATGGTTGTCTCTAGTGGAGAGGGTTATGTGTCTGAGAGGTTGGATGAGGTTGGGGTTCAGCTAGGAAGGGGCCAGGACAGAGTTCAGTGTCATTCTGTAACGTTTGGAGGTTTCTAACCATTTCCAAGATACTAGTGAGTATCGGCTGTTTGCTTCCTGGATTCTTCTTTTAAAAAACAACAAAACAAAAACCAGCACCACCACAACAAAACAACGCCTAAGTTAGTTACAAAGGTTCACAATTTGAGTTCAAGGCCAGCCTGGCTCACACAGGCAATGAGAACAATGAAGGTTACATAGCAAGACCCTCAGGAAACACCCCCCCCACACCCACTCCCCAAACAGAAAAACAGACCCTAATATGAGTGAAACTGAATTCCCAGTGGTTTGTGGGCAGACTAAATGCAAGCACATGGAGATCTGTAAATGTAAACCCTTCGAATATAAACAATGGAGAAACGAAAGGTTCACAGCTCTGGGACTTCTGCAGGCGCCCTGGTTGGCTCTGAGCTCACCATCCTCTGTTGTCACCATCCACAAACACACTTCATTAATTCCCTAAATTTCTTTCCAAACCCATTTTGTTGGAGACAGACTGTAATCCGAGGAGGTGTAGTTACCAACCTTGCATCCCAAAACCAGAGCAATCCAGACATCGGAGTACCGTGAAGCACAGAAGTGTGTGTTGGTCAAAGAGCAGGATACATCTCTCCCTGTCACCTGTGAGGGACACGAGGTCAGAACCATTCAAATTCCTGGGGCCACACAGCAGAGCTCTGTGAAGTTCCTGGAAGTGTGAACAACTCCATTGCATGGTTTCCCTCTTTAGTATGTAAAAAACGGAGATATGTAGGCGACTCTGTCAGAACCTAAAGCCAGAGTGCCTGAGCAGGAGGGAAGGGGGAGAAGGGTGGGCGGCTGGCCCATGTAGGGCATGTGCTTTGTTGCCACGTGGTTTCAAAAAGCTCCACAACAAAGTTACAGGAGTTTTTCACCTCAGGAACCATTATTATTAACAAACAGCCAAATCCTATTCACTGCCCCTTCTGATATCGATTCCACTGCATTCCTCAGCCCGTTTAAACGAATTTTTTCTCTTATTTCACCTGAGCCTAGTGAAAGAGGCAGGATTATCTCCAACTTACTCCTCTATCTGGAAAGGAGACAGAGCTGTTAAGCAGCCTTCCCCAGGCACATGGCTTATAACAGCCTGGGATTTGACCTACAGTGGAATGACCACCAAGGCAACCTCAGTACATCACCTTTGTCTCTCAACAGGAAGGGGAAGGCAACTCCCTAGCTGAAAGTTCTCCTCAGCGACTGTGCAAGCAGAGAGCTGCCAGGCAGATTCCCTGTGCATTGACATCTGGGAGGACGCCCACGAGATGATCGGGGGCACAAGGATCATGGTGGGTGGCAGCCCAGCTTCCAGACAAGGGGCAGGGTGCTCAGAGCAGCCACTACTCCTGACTTCTCTTCGGAACAGCCACTCAGTAGGTGCTGCTGAGACCCAGCCCAGATAAGGGATCAGATTCTCTAGGGATAGGCAGCCTCTCACCTTCATGCTGACACCAATGATCTGGAGGCACTGGATGGGATCAGTCAGCACCCATGTCACAAGCAGAATTACATCAGCCACCACCAGGGCTGCCACCAACCCCAGCAACTGCAGGTCTTTGATAATCTGCAAAACAGTCAAGGTCAAAATGTCTTTTTGCATGCTGGCTGTATAACACAGGTGCTAGAGTGTGCCCGGTGTGCCTAGGTATGAGTTACAGCAGCAGTCTTGTATGGGCGCCTCAAATGCAGCCTTCGAAGGTGAAACACACACCACCACACTGACCCGCCGAATTCACATTTAGGATTGCCAAGACTGAATGTCTTCTCTATAAGTCTGCTCAGTTGTTGTTACCATTAAATATTTTCCCTTGTTTAACTTTTTTGGATTTTTGTTTGTTTTTTGTTTTGTTTTGTTTGTTTTCAAGACAAGGCTTCTCTGTGTAGCCCTAGCTGTACTGGAACTAGCTCTGTGGACTAGGTTGTACTCAATCTACTTACCCATGTCTCTGGGTGCTGGGATTAAAAGCATGTACCACCACGGCCTGGCTTGCTTAACGGTTTGGCACTCTACACTTTCTGGCAAAGGTCTTAGAAAGGAAGTTCGCTTTTATCTCTAGACGTGTCCCTGTGAGCACATGAAGAAGTGTGGATGTTTTAGTGCCAGGCTTAGCCAGTAACTCAGAGATAGGATTGACAGATGGAGGAATTATTAATATTTTCTCTACAATTTGACTGGTATGAAGAAAATGTTCGTTTAGTGACAATCTGAAATTGATTATGAGAATTTAGTAAAAAGACGTGTAAGACTGTGACAACAACAAGCAAGCATCCTGTCAGACTGGAGGGAGGGATGAGCAGAAGACTCATGGATGGAGCAGTAATGTAGATCCATGCCCCCCCCAGCTTTTATTTTATTAAGGTTTTCATATATTTTGATCATACTCTTTCCCTTCCCTAAGCCTTCCCAGAACCTCCCTACCTATTAATGGAGAAGCCAAACCTACTCTATCTTGGGACAGGTCTCCATCTTAAGAGAAACTTGGCCTATAGCTGAACCTAGGCTGTACCCAAGTACTAGAAAGGACCATGGCTTGTCCTTGGCCAGAGTTACTCCCTAGCAATGGTCAACAACTAGTCTGATTGTTGCAGATGTGCTTTCAGACCATTTGTGATTGTTTGTGGTTTTGCTTCAGAGCACCCACCTGTTAGTTTATGGCATTCATTAAATTAGATGCTTGGCAGGCTGAACCCCCCCCCCCCCCGGCTTACTCGACATTTCCTATAAAACCTTGACCCTCTTAGAGCTCTGGGCTTCACCCTCTCACTCTGCTGTATCAGAGATGATGGTGTGGCCCAAGCTCAAACTTGAGTAAAGACCCCAGTGCGACTGTATCGGAGTCGGCTCCTTGGTGTTCTTTTGGGATTCTCGCATGCTTCCTGGCACAACACAACCTTATGTCTTTTCTTGAAAACAAAACAAAACTGAAAATGAAAAAGATGAAAACAAAGGCAGAAAAGTAGCACACACCTTAGCACAGCACTGACAAATCTCTGAGTTCAAGGCCAGCCTGGTTTACAGAGCGGATTTCCAGGATAGCCAAGACTACACAGAGCAACCCTGTCTTGGGAAAACAGAACAAAACAATACCCACTCCCCCACCAAAAACAAACAAACAAAAACCCATGCTAAGTCAAAAGGCAAAAACAAAAACAAGAAAAGCATAAACAGTCACATGGAGTCCATTTTGTGTTGGCTGCCCAGGAGTGTGGTTGATACACCCAGTGACACTCAGTTCATTTAAAACAAACAAACCCTTTCCCAGCAGGTTTCTTGGTTGGGGCGGAATCCTTGATCTATGTCCCCTTCTCTGTGCTAGTACTCTGTGTCTCCCTTGAACCTGCATAGGTCCTGTGTGTGATACCACAGTCTGTGAATTCCGATGTGTAACTGTCCTGTTGTGTCTGGAAGACAGTTTCTTTTGGGTCATCCACCACCTCTGGTTCTTACCATCTTTCTGCCTCCTCTTCTGAATAGATCCCTGAGCTTTGAGGAGAGGAATTTTATAAAAACAATCCATTTGGGCTTAAGTGCTCCAAGGTCTCTGAATTTCTGCATGGTCCAGGGATCTCTGTGTCCATTCCAGTTTACTGCAAGAAGCTTCTTTAGTGAGAGCTGAGCAGTGCTCTGGTCTATGTGTATAGCAACATGCCACTAGAAACTATCTCATCGCTATGTTCCTTTAGCAGAATAATAGCAGTAGGCCCATGCCTTATCTAGTCTCAGGTTCTTGGCCACCTCAGCAGTATCAGGTATGGATTGCATTTCATAGGCCTTAAATCCAAGTGACAAGTGGTGGTTACCTGTAACCTCTGTGCCACTACAACCCAAGTACATCTTGCAGGCCAGTCTGTTGGAGGTCACAGATTTGCAGCCAGGTGATAACCGTTATTCTCTGGTAGCATGCAAAGTACCCTCCAGCACCATGAACATTAGTCAATAGGAGTGAAGCTTCCAGTGGGGCACCAGCTCGTTTCTTTATGTTCAATGACATAAGTTGGTTGTCTCTTCAGCATCTTCGGGGTCTTACTACCCGGTTATGGAGAACAACCTGTGATTTTAGGGGTGACGGTGTTCTATGGGACTCCCTTGACCAATAATGCAACGATAAGTAACCCATTCTTGGCATTGGAGGTTTTACCTGGTGGCATAAGACATCTACTGGGGCACTTTCTCCCCATTACATGGTAAAAGCTTCTATAGTAGTAGGTTTCCACTAGGCTCTTCAAAAGGCCTTTAGTGCTTTTGTGTTAGTTCTCTCTCTCTCTCTATTTCTTCCTTACACTGATTTCTCACCCTATTCTCCATTTAAACCTCCTTGGTCCTGTCCCTCATTTTGATTTTGTTTTTTGGAGGCAGGGGTGACAGGATATCACTAGTTCTGGCTGTCCTGGAACTCACTATGTAGACAAGGCTGGCCTCCAAGTCACAGAGATCTGCCTGCCTCTGCCTCTGCCCCTGCCCCTGCCCCTGCCTCTGCCTCCCAAGTTCCGAGACTAAAGGCATGTGCCACCATACCTGGATTCTAGTTTCTCTCTTATATCTCCACAAGTCTATACTCTATTTCCCCTTCTTTGGAAGATCCCCACTTTCCTGGTCCCTCATTAGCTGCCCAGCCTCTGTGGTTATACGGAAACACGTATATATAAAACCTAAAAGCCAACATCAACACATAAAATAAAACACTGTACTGGCTGGTTTTGTGTGTCAACTTGACACAAGCTGGAGTTATCACAGAGAAAGGAGCTTCAGTTGAGAAAATGCCTCCATGAGATTCAGCATTTTCTCAACTAGTGATCAAGGGGGGAGGACCCCTTGTGGGTGGTACCATCCCTAGGCTGGTAGTCTTGGGTTTTATAAGAGAGCAAGCTGAGCAAGTCATGGGAAGCAAGCAAGCCAGTAAGGAACATCCCCTCCATGGCCTCTGCATCAGCTCCTGCTTCCTGACCTGCTTGAGTTCCAGTGCTGACTTCCTTTCGTGATGAACAGCAGCATGGAAGTGTAAGCTGAATAAACCCTTTCCTCCCCAACTTGCATCTTGGTCATGATGTTTGTGCAGGAATAGAAACCCTGACTGAGACAAATTGGTACCTTTTGTGTCTGGGTCACCTCACTCAGGATTTTGTTCTAACTCCATTTATTGACTTGCAAATTCTATTTTTCTTAACAGCTGAATAACATCCCTTTGGGTAAAGATATAACACTTCATTATTCATTCATCACTGATGGACATCTAAGCTGTTTTCAATTTCTGGCTCTTATGAACAGAGCAGCAATGAGCACAGTTGAGCAAGGTCTCTGTGGTAAGATGCACAGTCCTTTGGTACACGCCCAAGAGTGTTATAGCCGGATCTTGTGGTAGCTTGATTTTCAGCTTCTGAGGAACCCCCACACTGATTTCCAGAGTGGCTGTACCAGTTTGCACTCCCACCAGCAATGAATAAGTGTCCCTCCTTCTCCCTACCCTTGCCAGTAGGTGCTGTCAATTTTTTTTTTTTATTAGTGTTGGTCATTCTTACTGGGACAAGAAGAAATCTCAAAGCATTTTTAATTTGAATTACCTTGACAGATAAGGATGATGAACACTTTTTGAAGTGTTTACAAGCCATTTTCGTTTTATCTTTTGAGAACTCTATTAAGTTCTCTGCCTCATTTTGAAATTGAGTTATTTGTTTTGATACTCATTTTTTATAGTTCTTTATATACACTAGATAACTAACTCTTCTCAGATGTGTAATCACTAAAGACCTTTCCATTCTGTAGGCTTCTGCTTTGTCCAAATGATGGTCTCCTTTGCTGTACAAAAGCTTTCTAGCTTCATGAGGTCCCATTTATTAATTGTCGATCTTAATGCCTATGGCATCAGTGTCTTGTTCAGAAAATCCTTTCCTGTGCCAAGGAGTCCAAGCCCATTTCCTTTCTCATTTTTTTTTTCATGTTTTCCAGACAGGGCTTCTCTGTGTAGCCCTGGCTGTCCTGGAACTCACATTGTAGATCAGCCTGGCCTCAAACTCAGAGATTCACCTGCCTCCGTCTCCTGAGTGCGGGGATTGCCTGTTTCCTACTTTCTCTTTACCAGATTCAGAGTATCTGGTCTTATGTTGAGGTTCTTGATCCATTTAGAGTTGAGTTTTGGACAGACAGGGTGATGGATAAGGTAGATTCATGGTCTTGACAATCACCGAAGGAAAAAAGCAAGCCAGTTAGAACCCATGGTGTTTATGAGAGCAAGCTAAACACATTGCTTAATCAAATTGCCCCATGAGAAACTACTACTGTTAGCAATCAGGGAAAAAAAAAAAAGACATATTCTTTACTGAGGAGCAAAGTTAAAGACAGTGTCAGACCATATAAAGCCAAGTGAGAAGACAGTGGGCGAGGGGCATCCTCAAAGCATGGAAACAGAGGGGAAACCTTCTGAGGCTGGCATACAGCTCAGTGGAAGCTCCCTTGACTAGCAGGAGCAAAGCCCTATACTCTGTCCCCAACCCCGCACAACAACCAAACGGCAATGTATCTCTTGGAAACACAGTCAACATAAAGGCTTTTCCAGCTCCGTAAAGATAAAAGAGTTCAGCACTTGTACACCATACTAGAATGTTTATATACTTCAGATAAAGGGGGAATAATACCAAATAAAAATGGTGTAAGGCTGGTTGCAGTTACACCAGGCTTTAATCCCAGCACTGGGAGGCAGGGCAGGTGCCTCTCTGTGAGTTCTAGGTCAATCAGGGTATACATAGTGAGTCGTTGTCTAAGAAACAAACAAACAAAAAATGTGTACAGGAGATTGAGAGCATTGGAAAGGAAAACTACACAGGGAAATATGTGATTTAGATTTACTAAATACCTTTAGAAGTTAATTGTTTAATGAAATCGGGACAACTGAATGGGGTTGTACCATATATAAAAATGAAAGTAGTAACACACAGATGGGACCGGAAGGAGAGGGCGCACGCTGCTTCAGGGTGGCTAGGCTATGGCTGTGAGAAGCTCGTCTTGGTTTTGCAACCACACTCAAAGCATTCCAGACACTGAAGAGGAAGAGCCAGGTCCCAACTCAGGTTACAAGGTCAGGATGACCCCGATACCCAAACTACATAAATATACTATAGGACAAGAAAACTACAAAAGCAATACTCACTAAAAGCACAAGTGCACAAATCCAAACAAAATTCTTATTAAAAAGAGTTCTACCCGATACAAAGAGTATATAACACAGCATAAGCAACTCAGGGATATCTCAGGAATGCACGGTCGATTGAGCATCTTACAATCATTGAACACAATTTACCATATAAGTAGACCAAACAAGAAATAATACAATAATGTCAATAGGCATGGACATTTTTTAGACAAAACTCAACACTAATATTGATAAAAATTCTCAGGAACCTAAGAATAAAACAGAACCTTTTGCAATTGAAACTGCAGGGCTTCCTTTTGTTTGTTCCTTAAAATATTTTTATTGATATACATTAGTTATACATGATAATGCATCATGCAATTCTTTATGGCTTTTTCCTATAAATCTCTATCTATCTATCTATCTATCTATCTATCTATCTATGATTACAGGGATAAACCCCAGCACCCAATTCATGCTGAGCAGAGAAGGGTTGAGCACCTTTCCCATCTTTCCCATAGGTCAACAATAATTCAAGGGGCTGGAAAGATGCCTCATCCTTGAGAGCACTGGCAGAGGTTCAATTCCCAGCATCCACAGCGGAGGCTCACAAACATCTCTTAACTCAAGTCCTAGGGGCTCTGATGCCCTCTTCTGGCCCCATTGAGCACTGCATACACACATAGACATGCATGTGGGTTACACACACATTTACATCCAAATGAGAAAGAATAACGGAGGGATATTTTGCTCTTATCACCCCAATCTGAAGTTGTACTATTTTTGGACAGGTTCTACCAGACAAGAACTCTTTATTCATAAGTGATATGATATCGATACAGAGAATCTATTGAAGCCTATTAAAAAGTTGCTAGAATAGCCAGGCAGTGGTGCCACACGCCTTTAATCCCAGCAGTTAGGAGGAAGAGGCAGGTGGATCTCTGAGTTCCAGGCTAGCCTGGTCTACAGGCCGAGTTTCAGGACAGCAAGGGCTACACAGAGAAACCCTGTCTTGAAAAACAAACAAAAAAGTTGCTAGAAAACTCTGCATATCGTAGAACAACTGTAATTCCAACATTTTGGAAGCTGAGGCAGGAGGTTCACCACAAGGCCAATCTAGACTCCATAGGTCAGCCTGGACTAGATTGTGAAACTGTCTTAAAAAATAAAGCTGCTAAAACTAACAGATAATTTAGGAAGGCTGCAATACACAAGATCGCTCCAAAATCCACCATTTGTCTATATCCGAGTAGAGATATAGGTCCCCCCAACCCCCAGACTCATGTGTTTGAACGCTTGGTCTACAGGGAGTGTCACTATTAGGTGGTATGGCCTTGATGGAGAACGTGTCACCGTAGGGGAAACCTTGAGGTTTCCTATGTTTAAGCTTTACCCTGTGTGGAATTCTAGTCTTCTTGCTGCCTTTGGATCTACAGGTAGAATTCCCAGATCCTTCTCCAACACCATGTCTGCCTGCAGGGCTATGTTTCCTGCCATGATGATAACGGACTAAACTTCTGAAACTATAAACCAGCCCCAATTAAATGCTTCACTTTATAAGAATTGCTTTGGTCATGGTGTCTCTTCACAGCAATAAAACCCTAACTAAGACAAAAGTTGGTACCAGGGTCTGGGATATTATTGTGGTAGGCCTGACCATGTTTTTGTTTGGAGAAATGTGGATTTTGTGACCAAGAGCTATTACTATGATAGTTCCTAAGTTTTGTTGTTGTTGTTGTTGTTGTTGTTGTTGTCGTCGTCGTCATAGTCGTTGTCGTTGTCGCTTTAATTTGGAGGAATGTGGAGTTTGGAACTTTGGATTAGAAAAGCAGTGGTATGCTTTCAGCAGGGCTTGATGGACCATACTAATAGGAACATGTCAGACAGTGGGACAGAGGGTGATTTGTGAAAGCCTGGCTTAAGAGGTTTCAGAGGAGAAGAATTTTAGTCTGTTGCCTAGAGATTGTTCTTGTGTTATTTTGGTGAAGAATGTGGCTGCCTTCTACCCTTCTCTGAAGAGTCTGCCTGAGGCTAAGGTGAAGAGATTTAGGTTAATTGCACTGGCAAAGGAAATCTCAAAACAACCTGGTTTAGACTCCGCCCTGAGGTTCACTCTTCTGAGGAGCGTTTTGATAAAGCATAGCAAGCTTAGAAAGCAAAAAATACAAAATGTATGGTTCAAATATTAAAGGGGCATCAGGAAGTGGAATGGAGCTAATTCCTGTGTTCAGGACATTAAATGGAATTAATCGAGTGGTGACTTTGAGGCAAGATCCCACCCTGCTAAGTTAATTGTTTATGCATTGCAGTGGAACAAGAAATGGTTATATCATGTTAGGTGTCATTATGACTTACTTGGTTATTGGTTTCATTTGGATATAAGGAGATATGATTGTATGTCAGATTGATAAAGGATGGATTGTGTTGGCTATTCTCAGTAGTCAACTTAACTATCTGTAATTAACTACAATCCAGAAGTGGAGGGCACACCTGTGATCCAGATCTTTCGGCATAGTGGCCAGGCTTATAAAGATCTTGTGAAAAGGAATTAAAGAAAAGCTTAGGTTCAGGTGTCATAGTACATGCCTTTAATCCCAGGACTAAGGAGACAGAGGCATGTGGATCACCGAGTTCAAGATCAGTCTACAGAACAAGTTCCAGGACAGTCAAGCTTAGGCAGTGAAGGAAATCATTCAAAACAGAAAGGTGGTGATAGTGTAATAGAACAAGGGGCCATGGTCCAGCTCAACAGAACTCAGCAGCTTTGGCCACATGACTCTGCCTTTAGAGTCAAGAATAGAAGGGGTTACTGGGACAATTGATGCTGGTTAGTTGGAGCTAAGAAATTAGTAGTGATTAAGAAGAGACCAGTATTACCGAGGTGAAATCTTCTGGGAAATGTTTTCTGAGAGCACAAGGAAGCTGTGTTACAGAGATAGATCCCTGCTGGCAACCAGACTTGGTAATGTATAAGAGTCACCCAGGTGGTACTGGTTTTGAAAACATGAAGAGGTCATGGAGAGCAGTTGAGGTTTGGTACTGTGAGGCCAGGGAAGGCCATTGGTGAAGGTACAGCTTCTGTGGTAGTTGAAAGTCCAGTATTGAAGAGATCATGCAAAGAAGTTGGGGCTTGACACCATGAAGGGAGACTATGAGAGGTTATTGGTGAAAGTACACCCTAGTTGCAATGGAAGACACTAGCATATTGGAGATACCAGTACCATGACTACCAAGAACATCATCTGACAGAACTTATGGTGCTACAGAAGGCAGAGCTGGAGGAGTGACCCAAGCCCTTTGGAGGAGCCCAGAAGATCATGTGTAGATCCTAGACATTGATTTGAACAAGAAGCTGTGAAGTTGGAGTTGCCTTGGATACCCCAAGATGTCAGAGATGCCCAAACTGAGGCATACCTGCTGAGTAAAGCTGCTAACAGGAAGTGGAAACAGCATAAGAGAAAGAATTATGTTGAAATCAACAAAGCTGAAAGGAGTTGGACACTAGACATGGAGATGCAGAGTTTGGAGTTTGCCCAGCTGGTTTTGGGTTTTGCTTTGGTCCAATGTTTCATAACTACGATGTTTTGGAATGGCAATGTATATTCTGTGATGTTGGAAGTATGTGATTTGCTTTTTGATTTTATAGGGGCTTACAGTTAAGAGATTATGTGAATCTCAGAAGAGACTTTGAAGTTTGGGCTTTTAAACAATGTTGAGAGTATGATAGACTATGGGCATTTTTGAAGTTAGACTAAATGCATTTTGCATTATGTTATAGTTACAAGACTATGGGGGCCAGGGAGTGGAATGTGGTGCTTTGAATAGGTTTGGCCCCCATAAACTCATGTGTTTAAATGCTTGGCCCACAGAGAGTGGCACTCTTAGGAAGTGTGACCTTGTTGGAGTACTTGTGGACTTGTAGGAAGTGTGCCACTGGAGGTTGGGGGGAGGGGGGGCTGTGAGATCTCCTATGCTCAAGCTCTGCCCAGTGTGGAATTCTGGCTATCTGCATAAAACAGTCACCTTCTGCTGCCTTGAGATTAAGATGTAGATAGAACTCTCAGCTCCTCCAGCACCATGTCTGCCTTCATGCTGCTATGCTTCCCACCATGGAGATAATGGACTGAACTTCTGGAACTGTAAGCCATCCCCAATGAAATGTTTTCCTTTGTAAGTCTTGCCTTGGTCATGTTGTCCCTTCACACAATGAAACCCTGACTAAGACACCAACTTAAAAGTACAATTTACGAAATCAATAGAACATTCAAAGTATAACAAATTAAGGAGCAATACATCTGTTAAGATGCATGAAAGATCTATGCTGAGATAAACAGAAACCTAAATAACTGGAGAAATGTACAGTGGTCACTGGTTGACAACCAACATTCTTAACCAACACGGTTAAGGAATCAAATCTCCATCATTTGATTTTAGATTCAATATATTTTCATAATTCCAACATGATTTTTATGCAGATTGAGAAACAAATTTAAGAACTAATTTGAGAGCTGGTGAGATGGCTCAGCAGGTAAAACAGCCTGCCCTCAAGCCTGATGACCTTAGCTGATCCCCAGGTCCCAAATGGTGAAAGGAGAGGACCAAACATATTCTGTGGCAAGTGTACCCATTCTGACACACACACACACACACACACACACACACACCCCTTCTAAAATTTCTAGAAGTAAATCCAGGAGAAAAAAATTGGTGCTATTAATTATGCAAACATTTCTTAGGCTTAATATCCAAAGTACAATGCACAAAGAATAAGTTAATCCAGGACTGCATTACAGATGCTGGACCACACATGTAATCTCAGTACTCAAGACACAGAGGCAGGAAGAGTTCTTCAGGGAACACATAGTGAGTTCCAGGCAAGCCTAAGCTACCTACTGAGACTTTGCCTCAAAAACAAACTAATGAAACAAAGATAAATACACACTCACCAGATGAGCCCACCATTCTACAGTCAGGTTTTTATCCACGAGAAACAGAAGCATGGAGCTTTGCAAAGACGTGTACAGGAATGTTCACGCCATCTTTATCTCTGTCAGTCCCAAATTAGAAAAACCCAGACTCCATCAATGGGTGAACAGATAAACTGTTAATGTATATTAATGTACACAGTAACATGACTAAGTAATTATACTCAATATAATTACACGAATAAAATAAACCAGACTAAACAAGAACATCCACTATATGGTTCCCAGCAGGCAATCTTCCCACTGAACTATGTCCCAAGTAGCAATTTTTTGGTTTATTTGATTTTTTTTTTGGACAGGGTTTCTCTGCATAGGCTTGGCTGTCCTGGAACTTGCTCTGTAGACCAGGCTATCCTCAATCTCAAAGGTCTACCTGCCTGCCTCCACAGTGCTAGGATTAAAGGTATGTGTTACCACTGCTTAGGAGGGAGAACTTTTTTTTTTTTTTTTTTAAAGATTTGTTTTTAGGAGCTGGTTAAGAGCTCAGTGGTTAAGAGCACCTACTGCTCTTGCAGAGGATCAAGATTTGGTTCCCAGCACCCACAGGGTGGCTCACAATTATCTATAACTCCAGTTCTGGGGGGGGTCTGATGCCCTTTTCTTACCTCCTTGGTCCCAGGATCTCTTGGGGCACATACATACTGTAGGTAAAACACTCATACACAAAATAAAATAAAATACATATGTCTAAAGTTTGTTTTTAAAAAAGGATTTATTTTTAGCTTTAAATTCTGTGCATCTGTAGGTACGTGCACATGTCTTACATGGGGACTGTCAACCCAACTCTGTTAACTGCTTAGCGATCTCTCCAGCCTATGATTCCATTTGTGAGAAACTCTGAAAAGTGAAAACTAATCTTTAATGTTAGAAAGGAAAACAGTGGTGTTCGTGGAATAGGGAGGATCTGTAATGGTGGGCAGGGGAGTAGCTGAGGATGTTGAGCTTCTGGGAATGGTGGAGTTTGCTAGATCTCATGTTTCATGGTTGTATATACATGTGTTAACATCACACTTTCCTTTTTTTTGTTTTGTTTTAGATTTTTGTTTCAGTGGAGAGCTCAAATGTAGTCCCCACCAACACAAATTATGAAATCAAATTTACTCAGGGATCAGCACACCCCAAGTGCAAAGGATAAACTCATGCAGGGAAAACTCCTCTGCCAAGTGTTGTACTTCTTTGTTGTTTGGGGTTTGGTTTTGGGGTTCCCAGACAGGGTTTCTCTATGCAGCCCTGGCTGTCCTAGAACTCACTCTGTAGATGAGGCTGGCCTCGAACTCAGAGATCCACCTGCCTCTGCCTCCCTAGTGCTGGGATTTAAGGTGTGAACCACCACCACCACACCTGTTCATGTTATACTTTTAATATGTGGATTTCTTATGTGTCAATTATGCCTCAAAAAAGAGCTATTTTTAAAAAAGATATTTACAAGGTTAAAAATATCTGTCCTTTTAGCCAACTTTCTGCATTTGTGTGGTTAAGCAGCCCGACAGAATCATGTATGAGGTCTGGACAGTCATACCAGGGAGTTTGATGCAATAGAGGAGCATGGCTATAATAAATGCTTATGTCAGAGACATGCAGGTGACCATGTCATGCCGCATGACTTCCAGAGTCGATTCTACCCGATGAGTCTATCTTCTTTCTCCATGCTTTAGCTATGTACCTCTCAGAGCAGAATATGTGGGAAAGACCTGAACTCTAGGGAAGGGAACAACTGTGCTTCTTTTACAGCTTCTCTGCACTCAACATTTTCATTTGCAGCTCTCCGGTCTGTGCCAAAAGTCAGTCTCTCTGGGCATCTTGTTTTCCCTTCCACTATGGCAGGTACTGGGCAGCTCACAGGTTCCCATGGAGCCTTGGGGGTGCGTGTACCTAAAGCAGTCCATGTTGAAAGACCTAGCTCCCAGCAGCACTCACTCAGCCCTGTGTAAGTCTGGGGCTTTATGAAGCCACTCGAAGGATTGAACCAAGGGGCAAGAATCTCAGGCATGCTACAGTCAACCCAGAGATCTGCACTAACTTCCCCAGCTCTGAGACACTGTGGAGCTCCTAGTGCGACCCAGCATCGTGTACTTGGCTGCCAACTTACCACTCTCTTGTCCGGTACTCTCTGGGTAAACACTTTGTAGAGTCGCCAGCTCTTTCCCAGAATAGGGCCAAACACCAGGGACGTCCCAATGCACAGCAAGGACAGTCTTGTCTGCAGGAGGAAGAGGGCAGAAGCAAGAGTCACTAGCGGAACCTTCATCCGTCCGCAATGTCTCAGGCCCACAGAGGACCCAGAGCAGCAAGTGGGTCTCAGGGAATATTTCCGTAACCTGGATACAGAACTACCAGTCTCCGGAAGAGCTGTGACCACGAAACATCATCAATGTTCAACATGGGGTCCAAAACAAAATCCCAAAATGTCTCGTACCTGAATGAGAGCTTCCACTGAACTCCCCATAAGAGCATCTTGAATCCCAAAAAGATAAGCGCTGCTGTAGGTCAGACAACTGCCCAGCAAGGTCACAATGTTCAGATTGGGGCTGGACATCTTCACAATTCTAGGTGGAAATAGGAAGAATGAGGTAGCTTTGCCTCTGTGCACCCCTGCTGAAGAGGTGCCAGACTAATACTTCTTTCCCGGGACAACCCCCACTGTAGCCCTGGAATGAGGAGTCACTGGGAAGAGACTCTTTGCTGCCCACTGAAAAACTTATAGTTTACTTATATCCATTTAAATACCTAATTCCAGGCAAGGAGTTGGTGGTGCACGCCTTTGATCCCAGCACTCGGGAGGCAGAGGCAAGTAGATTTCTAAGAGTTTGAGGCCAGCCTGGTCTACAGAGTAAGTTCTGGGACAGCCAAGGCTACATAGAGAAACCCTGTCTTAAAAAACCAAATAACATAACATAACATAATATAACTTAACTAAGTCCTGTTTTGCTTTATACTGTTTTGGCTTTTTTGAGATGGGGCCTAATGTAGCCCAGGCTGGCCTTGAACTTACTATAATTCTTGGAACTGCTGACCCTCTTGCCTCTGCCACCCCTGTGTTGGGACTACAGACATATGTCAGCATGGTTAATTAAAAAAAAAACAACACACTTAAGCATATTATTTTATGTGTCTGAATGTTTTGCCCACATGTGTATCACGTGTGTATCGCATGTTTGCCTAGTGCCCGTGGAGGATGAAGGAAGGTGTCAGATTCCTTTAAACCGGAGCTACGGACAGTTGTGAGCTGACAATGTGGGTGCTGGGAACTGAACCCTGGTCCTCTGCAAGAGCAGCAAGTACCCTTAACTGCTGAACCATCTCTCTAGCCCCACTGGCTTTTATTTTTTGAACCCAAATTCTTGTACCTCTTGCTTAAGTAACTCAGAGGTTTAAAGGAAGGCTGACCACCGACACCCAGGGGACACCAGAGAAGAGGTGGCAGTGGAAAGCAAGGAAAGATTGCTTTTCTTTCCTTGTTTGACTGAAAGGAGGAGGCAGAGGTCAAAAGCAGGGGATGAAGGCAGCATCTTTCCCAGGAGGAGAGCAAAATGAAGTTAGTGGGCAACAGAAGACTAGAGGGGCGTGTGGCTCACTGGGGTCTCAGACAAACTCTGGGCACCAGCATAGGTTAAAGGACACGAAGTATTTAACCGGAAGGCTATGTTAAATCAGCTTTCTCTGTGGCATCACCAGTGGGTTAGCTTCTGCATACCAGGACTTGAGGCCCTTTTCCATTTGCCTCTCCCAGACTCCTACACGGAAGCTATGACTATCTGATGTCCCCTTCTTTGTGGGCACCGGCCAGGGCCTCATAGACACACATCTATTCTGTCTACATTGATGATGTAGATTGATCTGCTCTGCTCTTCACTGCACCTACTTGATCTGAACACCACAATTCGGTCTCATTTGCATGATCCAATATTGCACGAATCCTGATTTAAAATTCTTCCCCTTTCTCACTTAGTGAAGAGGAGACCAGTTTAGTGATTTTTGAAGAAATAGGCATTTTCTAGTGTGCACATTGCAAGCACTGGTGCAAACCCATTGTTCTTCACATAAACGTGCTATGAACCCAGATGTGTATTTTTTGGTATTTTTCTTGAGAAGTTTTACTGACAATATCCCCATAAAAAGTGAATAGGAGATGATTAGCCTGTTTTGTTTGGCCGAGTGAACACCTGGGATGCCAATCAGCTCCAATCCAGCAGGTGAATGACTTGTCTGGGGACTGTCTTAGCCTGTTGGAAGGCATTCAATCACCATGTCATCTTACTTCATTGAACTAAATGGTGAATTCTACAAAACTGTATAGTTTTCATTCACCCACAAACATGCAGAAGTTTTCACAAAGCCAGGAGATTTAAATATTTAAATACTTAATTATAGTGATAAGAGTTGTGTTCCAAGTATGAAGAGTTAAAAGTCTAGACTGGGTGACTGCTTTTTTTTTTAAAAAAATAAAGATTATATAACAATTTCTCCTTTTTAAAGGATTATATAATGCTCTCACTTTTTTCTTCCTCTTCATTTATTGCCTGGAAATGGGAGGCAAGGGCTTTCTCAATTTACTTTTTCAATTTTTCTATTCTCCAATAAAGTCTCAGTACATGTAAATAAACATACCCAGAACTTGTTTAATCCTGTATGGTCACTCCAGACTTCTGTTGCTTATGATATCTTCCAATTCTCACACTGGCCTCTGAGTTAGGGGACTTGGAGCTACTGAATTTGGAAGCATGGTTCATGGTAGGGGAGCAAGGGAGGGTGTGTCCTGGTGTCCTATGGCTACACTAGAAGAAAACTTCCCTTACAGTGTAATGGGACCTGCCTTACAAGATGCCTCCTGAGTTGATGTGAATGCTAGCTAGCATGGAGTAGGTTCATTCTGTTTAATTCAATGTGCGTGGGTGTTTTGCCTTCATGAATGTCTGTGCACCAGTTGCCTGCCTGGTGCCCTCAGAAGGCAGAAGCAGATATTAGATTCCCTGGAACTGGAGTTACAGATGGTTGTGAACCATGTGGGTGCTGGGAATTGAACCTGGAGCCTCTGGAATGGCAGGGAGTAGTAGAATGTGGTTTTATTCACGGAGCTGTCTCTCCAGACCTGTCACTGAGCTTTGATACACCTAAAAACAAATGACAGGGGTCGTTCACAGCAATAAAGATCCTGACTTCGAGACCTTGTTGAATTTCTCCTTCAGTCCACTGCTTTTGATCTGTGTTATGGTGGGGTTATAAACCTATGCCGTGCAAAACTCCCACTTTATCAGATTGGGTGGTTGTGGTCCCACAGATCTGATCTGTTTGCTGTTTTGCCCATTTCTAATGCTCAAGTCAATCCATTCAAATTCGCACACCTCAAACTAATACTAGTGTGACCGTTTGTACTTCATCGCTGCAGCCCTGCCTCTTCATCCTACCTAAGCCTTCTCTGAGGACCACCCAGAGAGATCAATGACCTTTCAACGTCCTAAGCTCAAGATCCTTTAATCACAGTGATTTCATTTCACTTCAGGGTCTCTGAATCCCATGTCTCCTCATTTGAAATAATTCTACTTCCAGGAATCTTAAACATAAATATGTTCCCCCCTCCCCCCGCCCGCCCCTCAACTTGAAGTAAGGACTCACTGTGTATCCCTGACTATTCTGGAACTTGCTGTGCATTCCAGGCTGGAATCAAACTCACAAAGAGTCTTGATGTCTTTGCCTGCCCAGTACTGGGATCAAAGTCCACAACTGACTTTTTTTTGTTTTAAACCACAGTCCATTAAAACATTAACTTCTTGTCTTCTCCTGAAAGCTGTTCCTCTGTCATCTCCAGTTCAGCATGACAACTCCATCTTTCGGTTTGCTTGGACCAAAAACCTTGGTGTCATTGTTGACTCTTACTTCCTACATCTGTTTTGCAATCTCATTGGTTCTGTTCTTGAAGTACAAACAGGACTCAGCTACTTCTCTGCCTCTACTGCCACCAACTGATCAAAGTCTTCCTTGCAATAACCTCTCAGCTGTTCTCTGAGTCTGTCCTGGAACTTCCTAAGCTCCCGTGGGTGATCACTAAAGTGCTAGAGATCAGAGGGGGTCATGAACTGGCTTACTATCCATGTGTTAGACAAAGAGGTCTGCTGGGTTATAGGAGTGGCTTCTGGGTGTCTCTCTGGACTTCTCTGGAATGGCTGAGACTTCCCTGAAGTTACTGCACACAGAAAGACCAGTTATTTGGGGGGCTCTGTGTGCTGTGCATTTCTGCAGACTATGGGTTTTGACCAAGTCTTAGTCCTCACTGAGGAGTCTTGTTGTGTGAGTGAGCCTCTCTCCTGGGCTTTCCTCTCAGCGTGGTGCTGAGAGGAACCTGGAAATAAACGAGAGATCCTAACAGGGTGTTTGTGAAGCTCTGTGCTCTCCAAGCCTCTGTTTCTAGGAAACTGCAGGGTCTGTGGGAGTATTAATTCACATATGCATGTACACACGTATGTTCACGTGTCTCCAATGAGATCAAGTTATTCTAAAGGCTCTTTTCCATTGGCTGAATCCTTCCAGGGGAATTCTCCCAGGAAATGCTTTGGTCTAACACACCTCCCAGGTCATATGGTTCAGCACTGTGAAGCAGGCCTCAGCTTTTGACTACACAGATTCCCAATTCTCAGTGGCTGTTATTGTTACAAGTGAACAGCACACGTTGCTCTCCCTGGCTTCAGAAAACCTGCTCATCTTGGACCGTCTTGCTGTTTGCAGCTGGGTAGGGGAAGTATAAATTCTTTTATATGCTGAAGCCTTGAGTGCTGGGTGGGCCTGTTCTCTCTAAGATCAACTGCTTTTTCTGTAGTCCTCAGTGCTTGCACAGATTTATTTTAATCTGGAGAGAGCAAAGCTTCCACCCACCAGCATGTCATTTTGGACCTACAGTCACTGAAGCTGTAAAGGGCCTGGAAGGACAAGAATACAGAATAACTAAGTGGTTAACAGTGGTTAAATCCCATGAGACCCAAGATCCCTTCCAGCTCTTTCCTTTTCAAATCATTTGAGCCATGGCATCTTTCCCCTGCTTCGGGCTTATCAGCAAGCCAGTCACGTGCATTTCTGCCTTACTTCCTTAGCCAGTAAGAACAGACTGACCTGGATTCCAGAGATGTGGTGGATTTTATAGCCCAATCAACCGATCATCCAAATATAAGCTTTAGTTATTAAGCACAAAAGAAAACTTGCCAAATGTCCTGGCCCCAGATTCTCCTTTAGCTGATGGTCCCAGTGACCTATGCTTTTTTGGCTTCTCCTGTCATTAATGGTCATTTTGTGTCAAACATTAATTCCTGAATAGCAACCTATCAAAGCATTAAGAAGTGGAGATGGCAAAGCAAATGAGACAGAACCTCTGCCCTCAGCTCATGAGGCCACCATGTCCTTGGGTTTTAACTTTTTCACTACAAAGATACTTTTCTTATTCCTCTTATAAAATAGAATAAAAATTTAATTCAATACTAACAATTCTTTTCTCAGTATCTAGGGCTATTTAACACACACACACACACACACACAGATGGGAATATGTAGATTAAAAAATTTTTAATTTACATTTATTTATGTGTGTGTTGACATCTGTGCACCATGCCATACATGTAAAGAGTTCAGAGAACAACTCACAGGAATTGATTCTGCTGTTCCATCACATGGGTCCTGGGGATTGACCTTAGAGAGTCTGGCTTAGTGACAAGTGCCATTATATGCGGAGCTATCACCACAGCCCATAGAATATATGCTATATAAATTTAATATATGAAAATACAGATAGGTTTACTGTGCCCATATTTCAGAATTCATAGTTCTCCTGGGCCACAAACATAATGGAGTATCAATTGAAGACTGCATCCTTGTAAGCATTTTAAAAGCTGAAATATGGAAATGTAGGTCTCCATTTCAGAGCAAACATCCATTACCTCATTGTGCTGGCTCAGGCATAGGGCAGTAGTGAAAGGCACACTGAAGACATACCACTAATGAGCAGAAAGGAGAAGCAGAAAGAGCTCTCATAAAGGAAGCCTGCTTTACTTAGGAGTGTCATGGTTGCATTTGGTAGTGAGTTTTTTAAAAAACCGAATTCCTAAATGTGTATTTCCATGTCTCACACAACTGTAAAATATTTCAAATGTGCTTTTAAATAGCAAGAGGGGACAATAGACACAGGGGAAAAAATCCCCCCTTTTCTCAAATTCTCCTCCCTAAGGGTTCCAGTTCCACACCGGTAGCAAATTGTTCAGGCAGAGATTTCAACTTCTGTTCTCCCTCCCACTGCAGCTGTAGGAAAGGCAAGACTCTTGTAGCATTTAAAAAAAAAAAAAAAAAAAAAAAAAAAAAAGCCAGAGCAGCCCTGGTTCTAAGTAGGGCAAAAAACATAGGCACAGTCGGCCATTGGAAGTATGCAATCACAAGGGCCAGCTCCCGGGTGGCTTGCAAATTCGTCTTTGCTCCCTTGTTTCTCTCCATACAGTTTTCAGGTTTATTACTGCAGGAGAATGTTGGGCCGAGGTGTGTCTGGGAATCTTTGAGGAATGCCGAATTCATGAATACTTCCAAGAATGGTTCTCGATCTGGCCAGAATCTGGGAGTTTATCATCCCAGGGCTGAGTCTGGCCATGCTTTGTACCTGAGAGCACCTTCGATTTGGCTCTTTTAGTAGAACCTTATTATCTTATTGAATGTCTGTTAAGTTAATGAATCATTAGATTTAGATGGGTGCTAGGGTTCCAGGCCATGGAAAAATGAGAACGAAGAGAACCATGAAAGTTGCTCCCCCTGCTCTGTCCGCACCAGTTGTCCAGGGAAGGACTGGAGTCCCAGGGCCCTGAGGTTCACACCTGGCCCTGACTCTCACTGTAACGTGAAAAGACTTGCGTGTGGATTTCCACAGCTGTGGATAATGCTGGCACAGCTGACCCACAGACTCTGACTCTGATTTCTTGCTGGAATTGGTCCCAGCTTCCCAAGACCCTGCTCAAACCTCCCTGACTAATGAACCATTTCCAGAGCCCTTTCTGACCGTGGTTGCTAACATGCTGCATCAGTGTTAGTAGATCAGGAGTTTTCAGCTTCCTCCCCAAAGGTCCTGTTTGTTTGTCAGTGTCAGCAAGAGAGTGATACAGAGGACCACTCAGCTTCCTGAGGTACACTCAGCATGTGCTGCTCTTTACAGGGACTCCCCTGTCTTCAGAACCCATTGCTGGCTTAGATCTAGGACCTTGGCTGGTTTCCCATTATACCTCCTGATTTTACTCACTGGCTTGAATCCCGTCTGAATTTGTGTTGCAGCTGGCTTTTGGTTCTTGGTTTTTGCTATTGTGTAGTGTCTCTAAGCCGTGGCCCCAGTGATGGCTTGGTGGTGTTGGCTCTGAATCATGAAAAACAGGAATTACACATTCTATCCTATAAGCTAATGAAAAAGGAACAACTAATTATGTGCGCATATGTGTGTGTGTGTTCGTGTGTGTCTATGTGTGTGTCTGTGTGTGTGTGCATATCTGTGCGTGTGAGTGTCCATGGTGTGGGTGAGCATGCAGATGTCAGAGGACAACCACAAGTGTCCATTTTTTCCCTCTACCTGAGGGATACCTGTCTGAAACAGGCAGAGTAGAAATTTCTGGTTTCCTTGGAGACTCAGTTGTATCATGTGACATTTTTCTGAAAACTATCTTCTGAGACAGGGGTTCATTTTAAAGGATGGATGAGTGTTTTTGAGTGAAAGTGTCATAAAAACAAGGAAAGAATTGATACAGGCAGGTGATAAATGTATATAGCACACACTAGGGCTTAACGGGGAAATGTGGGAGTTGTATATTATGAACAAAATGCAAAAAGTTAAATGCACTCAGGAGACAGAGGCAGACAGATCTCTGTGTGTTCAAGGCTAGCCTGGTCTTCATAGTGAGACCTTATCTCAACCACACACACAAAACTACCATAAACCTTGCATTTACCTGAGGAGTTGTGTAGGCAAGTCATAGTTTGTGTTGGAAAACCATGTTGTGTTTCTAAAGTTGTACTAACAAAAGAGCCGATGCTTATAAAATAAGAAAGACCTACTGGGGACCATGGCAACCACCTGACAAAAGACAAACTAAGACAATGGAGCTGGATAATGAGAGACAGATTTTCGAGCCATTCCAGAGGTTAAATGGCTGAGACTTAGCAGGTATACGTGGGAGGTGATGGAATCTAGACGTAGATAGGGGTGAATGGCATTATTAATAAACAAAATAGAAAATACATAGCAAGGAAGAGAGAGCAAGGCCAGTGGTTAGATATGTCTGGTTTTAGTCAACGGATCTATATTAATTATGGAAAAGTCCTTAGAGCAACTATGAAGTTGGACTGTGAGGTTAGAGGAAGTCCTGGCTGAGGATACTGAAGAGGATGCACTCAAACCAGACAAAAGGTTTGGTGTATGAAGCAAACCAAGCCAGGCATAGTGGTGCATGCCTTTAGCCCCAGTACTTGGGAGGCAGAAGCAGGCAGATCTCTGTGAGTTTGAGGCCAGCCCAGTCTACAGAGTGAGTTCCAGGACAGCCAAGCCTATACAGAGAAATTTACATCCCCCTTCCTGTCCCCTGTCTCTAATCCCCCTAACTGTCCCCTCCCCCGGGGGGGTACGTAAATCAAGATGGAATCCAGGGGTGGAACTGTAGGAAGCAGCTGATAGGAAACATAGAGGTAAAACTGGATTTAAAATTTTTTTTATATTTTTAATTATGTGTGTGTGTGTGTGTGTGTGTGTTTGTGTGTGTGTATGTACATGAGTGTACTGCCTGTGGCAGCCAGAAGAGGGTATTGAATCTCCTAGAGCTGGAGCTACAAGTGGCCATGAACTGTTTGAGGTAAGTGTTAGAGATTAAACTTTGGGTCCTCTGGAAGAGCAGCTAACCACTGAGCCATCTTTCCAGCCCACTAGAACTGGACTTTATAAAAGGTAGAAATTAAAGAGAGAGAGTGTTCAGAAAGGAGGACTGTGGTGGTTTGAAGGCTTGGCCCATGGGAAGTGGCACTATTAGGGGGTGTGGCCTTGTTGGAGGAGGTGTGGCCTTGTTGGAGGAGGTGTGGCCTTGTTGGAGGAGGTGTGGCCTTGTTGGAGGAGGTGTGGCCTTGTT
>JADRCH010000149.1:1349001-1369497 GCA_019843965.1 Rhynchomys soricoides | reverse complement strand
CCTTGTTGGAGGAGGTGTGGCCTTGTTGGAGGAGGTGTGGCCTTGTTAGAGGAAGTGTGACACTGTGGGGGCAGGTTTTGATGCACCTAAGCTTAAGCACTGCCTAGTGCGGAAGACAGTCTCCTCCTGGGTACCTGTGGATTAAGATGTAGAACTCTTGGCTCCTCCAGCACCATGTCTACCTGCATGCTGCCATGCTTCCCACCATGATGATAATGGACTGAACCTCTGAAACTGTAAGCCAGCCCTAATTAAATGTTGTCCTTGATAAGAGTTGCCTTGGACATGTGTCTCTTCACAGCAATGGAAACCCTACCTAAGACAAGACAGTGGCATGCATATGCTTGTAACTTGGGAGGCAGAAGCAGAAGCATTGTGAGTTCCAGGCCATCCTGGGCTACATAGTGGGGGCCTGTCTAAAAACAAAAATCAAAAGAAAAAAGAAGGAAAAGAAGAAAAGGGAGATAGTTAATTCATCTTTAAAAGCTACAGTGCATGATAGCTAAGAAGCATCTTGAATTAGTGACCTTGGTAAAGAATCAGACTTAATGACCTTTCCGTGGAGTCAGAGGAACGGGCTGAAGAACGACAGTGGAGAAGAAGATGGAGGTAGCTAATGAGGATGCTCTTTTAAGAGGCTTGGTGATGACAAGGGGTGGGTAGGGGCAAAAACTTCAGAGAGAGGGACAAACAAGAGAAGCTCTTCCGGAAGCTTCTCACAGTTAACCTGAATTTATTTTGACTGCCAAACAGGAATATTTAAAACCCAGAAAAATACTTGATAACTGCTACCAGGTCTCTTCAGGGGGCTGCTTAGGTGTGGTGCTAACTCCGATGTCCTTCTCATAAAGCTCAGAGGTATAAAATTAGTTTTTTTGTAAGCTGAGCATTCACTGTGCCCACTTGCATCAAAAGATGCCACTGTCTTTCCAACTTCCCCCCTTTGATGGATTCTAAAATAATCCCTTTACCTGTTCTTAATTCTCTCCGAAAGTATGTCTAAATATCTAACACATCCCCCTGATGCCCTGTCCCTAAGCTGACACACTCTATGAGCCTCTGGCTCTCCTCGCCTTTTATATTCCTTGAGAAATGTAATTTTCTTTCCAACAGGAATCACCGTGACTGTCACGTGTTCATGTGCTGACATTTCTGAAAGTTTCTCCCTTGCTCACTTTCTATGCTTCCGATAAAATCCTTAAAAATGTCTTTGCTTGTCCTGTGACTTTCAAAACCACCTTTTGATTTTTCCTAGAAAACACTTTTGTTTTCCCTTAGTGGCCATCAACTATGGTGATGAGCGTCCCGGGCTTATGGATTTAACTGTGTTGTGCCAGTCACGTTTACTTTAATTCTCAAGCTCACATGGTTACCTTGTCAAAGCATCTCCTAGAAAGAACTTCAGCTAGAGGAAGGAGGAGGAGGAGGAGGAGGAGGAGGAGGAGGAGGAGGAGGAGGAGGAAAAACAGCAGCAGCAGCAGCACTAGGTCATTTTCTCCAGCTGCAGGTGCATTGAAACTTCCTGTTATAGTGTTGCTCATTCTATCAAAACCCCGTATTAAACAGCTAATCACTGCCTTTTGGCCACTTCACAATTTTCATTTGAGTCAACTCTCTGGTTTAAAAGGACTTGCATAATCTCTACGTTTCTGTGTGGTTAATGTTTCTGTGTTAGTATCATAAGCTTGGTCAGCTACTCTGTAGCAATGATTCTCAAAAACTTTAATCACCTGGACAGTTTTGGTTGGCTGGTTGGTGCCAAGAGCCATCTAGGAGAAGCTAAAAACTAGCAGGTGATCTTCCTGAGATGGTTCTGCCATGGACTGTAAATCTATGACAGATTTTCTTCTTTAGGCAAAGTCGAGGAGATTACATTTGAGGAAAGATTCCTGCTATTTACATGCTTTATCTGTTATTATTAAATATATTACAATCACTAGGTGCTGATCCCCCCTTTGATGGATTTCTGCAGACTTATGAAGATGTACTATCTTGTAGTGATGATATATAGACAAATAGATAAGGTTTCTATAGAATTCCTGATTTGATTCAAATAATTTTAGGAAGAAAATTTTTAGAGATGGTCTTAGTTGCTAGAAAGATGTAATAAAGTTAGAATCAAGAACAGAATGTGCCCATTCCTCATATAGTAAGTAAAGGCTGCATAATAAGAAATATAGTGAGCTTTTATAATTATACTAAGAACAGAGGTAGATTTGGGACAAATTTGTGTTCCAGGAAAAACATATAGGACCAAGGATAAAGTCACAGGTGTGCACTATGATAAGGCAAAACCATGTGAGAACTGTTGCTTTGAACTTATAATGAGCATATTATAATGAAACACTACTTTGAATGTAATATCAACATCCTTCTGTAACTCCCATTTTATGTAACATTTAATCTCTCAGGTAATTTTCTAAAGAGCTTTTGTCTAAGAAGGTATAAAAGACTATTGAGAAAAGAAATAAAGTCAGTTGGTTGATTGGTTTGGCTTGGGGAGCTTTGCCCCATCCATCCATCCATCTATCCATCCATCCATCCATCCATCCATCCAAATATGTATGTCTGTTTGTCTATATATATATGTGTAGGTATATGTATATATGTAAACATGCATGAATACTTGTGGAGTTGATTGTGACAGACAGTTGTGCCTGACCAGAGTGTCGGTGTATGAATGTTTGAATGTATATGTATCTGTGCCTATTTGCCTGTATAAAGCATCTTAATTCTTTCCCGTTCCTTCCTCTCTGGTTCACAAAGAGTTAACCAGCTTAGCCAGAGAGGCTTCTGGCTGATTCACCAGAGAAAGGAGCATCAGCAATAAATCTTTTTACTTAATCCCTGGCTGTTTACTCTGAGGTGCTAAATGCCAGAGACTGCAATTTCTGGCCTCAGAGGAACTCAGGCAAGTCAGCTACCACTGCAAAGTAACTTTGACTTAAGACAGGTAAACATTTATTATAGAAAAGGCAACCCTAAATATCTCACAAGACCAAGTCTTGCCCCTGCCAACGTTCTTTCCCCTCAGCTACTTTCAAAAGAGAACCTGAAAGAACAGCCAGAGCAGGTTGGTTTTGGTTTTTTAAGACAGTTTCACTGTGTAGCCCAGACTGGCCTAGTATTGACTCTGTAGACCAGGTTGGCCTCAAATTCAGAAATCCAACTGTCTCTGCTTCTGGAGTGCTGGGATTAAAGGCATGCACCACCACTGCTTGGCTCATCTGGATAGTTTTTTAATGGCTGTTTGGTATTCTGGTTTAACTGGTCTGGGAGCCAAGCCTAAGCATTATATTTTTAGAAGATGTATTTATTATATAGATATATAAATGTTTTGCCTAGATGTACGTGTGGACTACATGCATGCAGTATCTATGGAGGCCAGAATAGGTGTTGGATTCTCTGAAACTGGAATACCAATGGTTGTGAGCCACCTTGTCAGTGCTGGGAACTGAACCTAGTCCTCTACAAGAGCAATGAGTGCTCTTAACCTCTGAGCCATTCTCTCTAGCTCCTAGCATGAAGACTTTTTATAAAAGCTTTGTAGGAGAGTCTAATGTAAACCAAATTTGACAACCACTAATTTAGTACAATCCTAAAGTAATAAATTTTTTTTTAGAATTATCAAAAGATTTAGATAGGCATTTCTCCCATGAAGTTATAGAAACGACCGATAAGTATATGAAAAAACTCTCAGCATAGGTGATCATCAAGGAGATCCAAATGAAAGTCACAAGATGCCACTTTATACCCACCTGGATGGCTGGAATTGCACAGGTAATAACATGGGCATTGGTGAGGGTGTGGAGAAGTAGGAGCCCCTGTAGATTGTTGGTGGGACTGCAGAATGGGGCAGCCATTTTCATAAACAGTTTTAAACTTAGGCCAAACAGTTGTCATATGACTCTGTTCCAAGGCAAGCAAAATATATGCTCAGACAAAAACTCGCTCCTGAAGTTTTGGAGCAGCCTTTAATTTATAACAGCTCTGAAGCGAGAAAAACCAAGTGTCTATTAACTGATGAATGGATAACATAATGTGTGCCATCCATGTAATGGGATGTTACTCAGCCACCAAGAGGAATGGAATGCTGATTGATTCTACCACATGGGTGTGCTTAGTAAATATGCCAATGTTATGCCGAACAAGAGAAGCCAGACATTAAGGGCCTCATTTTGTTTGACTCTATTTACATGAAGTGTCCAGAATAGGTAAACCCATAGAGATAGAAAGAATAATAGGTTTCTAGAGGATTGGTGTGGGAAAAACAGAGATAAAGTGCCATTTTGGGGTAATGAAAATGTTCTGGGATTAGTGATTCTTGAACATTAAACTTATTGTCTGATGGTGGCTTCTCAGATGTGATTATACCACACACCTTTGAATTATAAACGTTAGAAAGGCAGAGTTGATGTAAGGTGTATGAACACCATCTACAAAGACATCCAAAGAGCCTCTGCACTCTTACTGTCTTCTCCAGGTCCGAGGGGCTCCTGTTTATGGACAGTTGAGAACAGTGCTCTCTTTTGATCACATTTCTGTTTTTCTAGTTTTCCTATCTTAGCCTAGGCATCAGGACAGAGCAGAAGGAAGTCATCTAGTTTTGCCAGATCTTTGCTGAGGTCTTATAGTATACCAAACTGGGATATCTGGCATTAGTCACTTCAGGATAAGAGAAAAATAAGTTCTACAGAAGAGAAACTCTGAGTGATAGTCTCCCCAATAAATGAGGACACACCAATCTGAACATGAGAAAGGAGAAAACCGGAGAGGTACAAAGACATCCAGAGTGAGTATGGCAGAATAAAATTTTTGAACACTTGAAAGATAAACTACCATTTAAAAGTTTAGATACAAGCCCAGTGAGATGGCGTGGATAAAGGTTTGCCACTAAGCCCGGCAACCTGAATTTGATCCCTGGAATAATCATGGTGGAAGGAGAGAACCGGTTCCTGAAAGCTGTCCCCTGAGTGCCCACGTGCACACTCAGGCTCACCATGCAGACATAGATCAGTAAGTACACACAATCAAAATAAAAAGGTTCAGATACATAAACTTAGGAGGTAAAACTCCAACCTTCGAAACATGAGGTAGTGTGGAAAGCTCTTGGTGCCACCCTCTAGGGATTTGATGTTGGGTTAGGACAAGGAAGTAGGCTCAAGATGAAGACAGCTGACTGGCCATATTCTTTGTATGTACCTAGAATGATATAAAAGCAGACTGGAAAGAGATGAGTCATAGCCGCTTCAGTTCCAGCACTGACTGGGGTCATAGCCGCTTCAGCTCCAGCACTGACTGGGGTCATGCTATGGTGCTGTCTGACTGTCTTTTCTTTCCCTAATCCTCCCTCCCTCCCTCGAGACCACGCTGACTGACTGGGCTGGCTTGGCCATGGTAGTTTTTAGAACAATCATTATCCTCCAAGAGACAGTACAGGTGGCGCACGCCTTTAATCCCAGCACTTGGGAGGCAGAGGCAGGTGGATTTCTGAGTTCAAGGTCAGCCTGGTCTACAGAGTGAGTTCCAGGACGGCCAGGGCTACACAGAGAAACCACTGTCCAAAATGAGCTACCACTAATAGGTGTTTTTATGTCTCTTGCTTTGGGAGATAGCTCTAACCGTGAAGGCTGATATTTACCTGTTTTCTCATACACAAGTATTTGGTATCACTACCAGAGATAGAAATATTGAGAATTTAAATGAGAAGAGTTTAGATTCTGGAGTTTGGGCATATCCACAGCCAGATGCTGAAAACTTGAAATCACGGGCAAGGACTGAATACACAAGGACATATGTGACCAGGAGACATGGGGGGGGGGGAGGGGGGGGATGGATGGAGTCCACAAGAGAGCAGACTCTGAACATGCTTAAGTCTATCAGGCAGAAAACCCTCAGGGTGGGGCCAGATAGGCCCAGGCTGGCTGGGACATCTTCCCCAGTTCTAAGACTCTGGACAGTCAGAAAGGAGTGAACAGATTTTGACAAGTGTGGTCTGCCTCTTTAGCCTTTGCTCAGGGTATGCTGAACTGATTGGTGGCTGTTAGGACACATTCTCTACCTAAGGATATGTTGACCTGATTTGGTGGCTGTCCAGGCACTGGAATGAAAACAGACAAAAGCCTAGGCCCACAAAGCTACACTGGGTTTTGGGGCCAAGTTCTAACATCCAAAGGGTCATAGCTGCTTTAATGTCCATGCAGGCTGGTGCCAGTGTCACCAGGGGTTGATCTGTAGAAGCTGTAGGGACATCTGCCCAATAGAAGTGTCTGGGGCCCAGAAAGTGGGAGGTGTAGCTTGAAGGTTGTAGATGACCCTGTTAAAAGATGGAATCTAGCACCAAGTAAACCCAGGCTGTTAACTTGCTCAGGTCCAGGGCCAAAGTATTTTTCCAGGTTCGGGGGTTGGGGGTGGGTGAGACTGAAGGGAATTTGGTTTCTTGCAGTCCTAGGCTGGAGGCCATGCCACATCCATAGTGAACGTTCTAAAGGGAAAGAGTCATAGTGGTGTCCCAGAAACAGTGTGGCCAGCTGGTATTGCTTTCTGCTCTTCCCCCTTCTATCCCATTTCTTTTAAAGGTTCAGGGTGTGTATTTAAAGATGTGAGTGTGTGTGTGTGGGGGGGAAGAGCTTCTAGAAATCTATACTTACAGGTAAGTGACTCCAATTTGCTAGTTCTTTTCTGCTGAGGCATGTTTTCCAACAAACAAAACATACTAATAAGTCTATCAGGGGCAAGATAGGCAGCCGGGGGACAGCTGCAGCTGCGCCATCCAGGAGTGACAATGATTAATTCCTACATCTGCTCAATCAGATAGAAACAAAGGTCATTGTGCATAGATTAGCATGTCGATCACCTCTCCTCCACCACAGAGAGACACACACACAGACACACATTGGGGGGGGGGGGGGGGGAAGGGATGGAGAGGAGAGTCTCTTGCCAACACACACACACACACACACACACACACACAGTGTGGGGGAGGGAAGGCAGAGAGAGTTGCTTGCCATTGCCATTGAGAGCTGCAAAATTCAAAATGCTTGAAAACATGTTTACTATCTGGTGAATTCCGCAGATAAAAGGAAGCCCCAAGCCTCATGGGAAGAAGGGAAGATGGCACAGGGAGGGGGATCAGGTGTGGATTAATGTCAGAGTGGTTTTCGAATCTAGTTAGTGCTCCAATCAAATGTGGATATTTGGTTACATTTCCAAGAGCAAAGGAAATGGGGAACTTCTGACTGAATCTTGCTATGGTAATTTATGGTAGGAAAGGAAGCTGAACACTTGAGTGTCAGCCACAGTGCTTATTCTGTGCTCACTGCCATGACAAGATGCCACAGAGTTGATGGTTTTACTTCCTCAAACTCCAGAAGGTTGCAAATCCAAGATCACGACTTGGTCAAGGCTGTTTTGCAGTGAAGCACCCCTTCCTGGCTTCCAGACAGCTGCCTGCCGGTCGGGTCCTTGCAGGCAGTTTTCTGAAGCAGCAGATGCTTCTGCTATCTTTGCTCTCTGGACAACAGCCTTGAGGGACTAGCGCTGTGGTCTAATTTAACTTCATTTAACTTTAAAAACACTGTTTCCAAATACATTAGAACACATACATCTAGTCATGTGTGAATTCCGGGGAGCACAGTGCTCATGACCTCTCGAATTATTTAAATGGGGTGCTTGGAAGTTGACTTTTGGTCCTCCTGTTCCACAGTCCCCTGAAGGCGTAGCTACTTCCTGTCCATGACTCCTATAATTACAGATTCCTGACAATTTTCCTTTAAAAAGTAATGGATAAGGAAAACTTTTTTTTTTTTCTTTTTCTAAGACACGGCTTCTCCGTCTAGCCCTGGCTGTCCTAGGAACTCACTCTGTAGCCCAGGCTGGCCTTAAACTCAGAGATCTGCCTGCCTCTGCCTCCCAAGTGCTGAGATTAAAGGCATGTGCCACTACTGCCCAGCCAAGAAAGCTATTTTTTAAATGTGTAGTTTCGTGAATTACTATGAAGCAAACATCTATGTGACGATAACCTAAGTCCAAAACGAAAACATTACAGCCACATCATAATTGTTGCTTTTCCCTCTTTCTAAAGCCAAGACACTGCATTGACTTTAGCACTATAATTACTGAGTTCTGACTTTGAACTTTTTTTATGATGGGGAATCTTACAGTGCATGACACTTTGTGACTGACTTTTAAAGCTGACACCTGGGTTAGTTATTTTCACATTGGCACTATCATAAGTAATGCAATGGACACCCACTTATAAGTTTTGATGTGGACATATGTTTTCATTTCCTCACTATAGATCTAGGAATTTAATCTTTGCCATTCAACAGTCTGGGGACTCTCAAGGACAACCATAGCAGCTGAACTATTTTACATTCCCACCTATAGGATGTGAGTGCTATAATTCCACCATAGCCTCAAATACACTGGCTAACGTTTCTATTACAGCCATCCCAGTGGGTCGGCCTCCCTCTTCCCAGTTAATGATAAGCCTGCTTCATTTTGATACATCTATTCAGATTCCTGGCCCACTTTTCCCACAGTGGCTCAACCAATTTGCAATCTTTATCACAAGAGTGAGCTTAGGCTCTGCACCAGTCTGTTGTCTCTAAACACAATGGGCAGAGCTAGGTTTGTCTTTTGTTATTGGGTTATAAGCATTCTTCAGTTATCCTTTACCTGATATATGATTTTAAAACTTTTTCTTTTTTGTGATTTGTTTTTATTTTATGTGCTTTGGTGGTTTTGCCTGTGTGTCTGTCTATCTGTCTGTCTGTCTGTGTCAGGGTGTCAGATCCCCTGGAACTGGAGTTACAGGCAGTTGTGAGCTGCTATGTGAGTGCTGGGAATTGAACCTGGGTCCTCTGGAACAGCAGAGAGGACTATATCTGGCTCTTAACCACTGGGCTACTTCTCCAGCCCCTTTATTCAATAAGCTCACTTCACTTTCTTCATGATGCTCTTGAAGAGAGGGCAATACAAAAGCGATTGTTGCTTTAAGATTACATTTTTAATTATATGCATGTGCAGTCTGGAAGACAGGTGCAGGTGTCTGAGATCAGAGGCATTATGTTCCCTGAAACTGAGCTATAAGCAATTGTGAGCCACCCACCTGATATGGGTGCTGAGAACCGAACTCTGATCCTTTGCAAGATCAGTCTATTCTCTTAACCGCTGAGCTGTCTCTTTCCTCTGGGGCAGGCACAGAAGTGTTAACTTTGGCGGTCTTGAATTTGTCTTTCTTTTACTATGGGTACTATTTTGCCATTTAATGAAGTCTTTTGATAAACAAGTTCTTGGTTTTTTTTTTTTTGGTTTTTGTTTTCTTATATTTATTTGGTGTGTGTGCATGAACAATGCCACATGTTGATGGTAAAGGACAAATGACAGGAGTTGGTTGGCTCTCTCTTCTCCCACATGGGTTCTGGGGATCAAATTCAGCGTGTCAGGCTTGCCAGCAAGTACCTTTATCTACTGAGCCATCTTGCTGGACCAAGTTCCCTACCTGCTCCTCCTTTCTGTTTTTTCTTATCTTTTAAAATCAGTGGTATATAAATAAGTCTTACATAGTTCACTCTACATTTACAGTAAAACTAATCATTTTAGCCCTCAATATCCCTAATATAGACATAAGTAAGAATATTTTTTTTCCAGAAAAAAATTTAAAAATTTTTGTTTCTTATAACAAACTGACATATCATTTTTGGAGGTTTTCATCTTGTGGAAAAAACTCAATGATACTTTAAAAAATATGGTGAAGAAAAATACACGGCATCAGGCGATGTATGCTGTCAAGAGGCTGAAACAGGAAGAATTCCAAGAATTTGAGGCCAGATCGGGCTATACACTAAGTACCAGGCCAACTAGGGCTACATTTCGAGACTACCTCAAAAACCAAACACAAATCCAGAGCAGAACAGAAAAAAAAAAAAAGATAAATTCATCTGTATAAGTATACAATTAAAATGTTCACACCAAACACACCTCTGTATCCAACATGCAGCTCAAGAAAGGAAGCCGACTTCTACTTGAGAAGTCTGCACTTTGCTCTGCTGGTCACCACATCACCTCCTTTTCTCTCCCTCCTGATCTAGGTCTGTCCTGACTTCTGATGGGTTAGCTTGTCTGTGGAATCATGCAGGGTATAATCTCTGTGTCTGGCTTCTCCTGATCAATACGGTTTTTCTGCGAGTCATCTGTCCTCTGGTAGGTAGTTGTAGACCACAGTCATTTATTGTGTAGCACAGAGTCATGGGATATATCTGAAGGTACTGAGATGTTGAATTGTTGATGGACATTTGAGCTGTTTCCAGTTTCTCCACAGCTCTGCTAGGGTGTGAATATGGGCCATTCAGACCAAACTGATATCGAGGTATGGTTCCCAGGGCAACACTGTTGATGATGGGACATCAAAGGTGATCTGGGTCACATAAGTACCAGTCTAGAATGGATTAGTGCCCATCTCATGGCGATAGATTTGGTCTTGATTGGTTAACATGACAGCCAACTGGTGTAAGTCAAGACAACCCCCACATATTTGGCCTCTTTTGGGTATTTTTAGTTCTCTGTTCTTCTGTCATTCTGTGTTACAGCCAGGGACCCCTCACCCAGTGGCAGCACCATTCTGTTTGGACGTTCCGGCTCCCAGAATCCTGAGCTAAATAAGGTCTTCTCTTCATATATAACCTAGCCTTAGATGTTCTGTTACAGCAGTACAAAATGGTCTGAAATGGGTTTGCTATAAATAGTACTGCTAGGAATAGTCTAGTAAGTGTATTTTGGTAGCAATATGTGTAGTTTTGCTGGGATTTCAGACACACAGGGTATGAATATGTTCAAGGTTTATAGATTTTGCTAGACAGTTTTGCAAAGTGAATGTATCTATATACATACTCAGACACCACATGAATATAGTCTGCGTGCACAGCAGTGGTCTCTAGAGCCTACGTCTCTAGTAGCCTATGCTGCCTAGGCTGTGTAATGTGTTATGACATTCATGCCATGCCTGAAATCAGGAGGCATCTGGGACATCTCCCCAGTTAAGCAGCTATCCTTCCATCACAGGGCAACGGGATTCCTATTGCTCCTTACCCTCTCCAAACCTGATGCTGTCCATTTTCCCTACTAGACATTGAGTAAGCACGTAGGCTATCCCACTGTGGCTTCAATCTGCGTGTTTCTGGTTGAATGTTATTCGTGTATTGGCTAGCTAGATATATTTGTTAGGGAAGTGTTACTGAATATCTTTTATCTGTTAAAAAATTCCTTCATCTTACTATGTTTTATTTTGTCATGTTTGGTCAATATCTCCGAGAAGCCTGTTCTTCTCTGAGGAGAGACAGAAAGGGAATAAATCTGGAGGGGAGTAGAGGAGGGAGGAACTGGGAGGAGTAGAGGGAGGGAAACTATAATCAGGATGTTTGTATGAGAAAAGAATCTATCTTCAATAAAAGAAAAAGAACTGTGTATGTTTCCTGTTTTTCTTATCAATTTGTAGTTCTTCATTCTGAACAAAAACCCTTTACTGATATGTATGTTGTGAGTATACTCTCTCACTCTACAGCTTGGCTACCTTTTTATAGTAGCATTTTAAACAAATAGAAAATTTCAGTATCTATCTATCTATCTATCTATCTACCTACCCCGTCTATCAACAAGATCTTTCTATGTACTCCTGTCTTTCCTGGAGCTTGATATGTGAACAAGCTGGCCTCAAACTCACAGATATTCCCCTGCCTGAGTGCTGGGATAAAAGGTGTGCATCACCACACTCACCGTTTTGGTTTTAATGTAGAGAAATTTAGCAAGCTTTCTCTTCCTGATTAATAGTTTTTATACTGTTTGAATATAAGACACTATAGTATGTCCTATCTTTATTCAGTGATGCTGGAGCCTGGCTTTCTTTGTTCCTTTCATTTTTATCCCGTAGCCCATACTGTCTCCAAGTGTACACAATAGTACCATCAGAGGGGCTGGAGAGATGGCTTAGTGGTTAGAAGCACATATTGCTCTTTCAGAGGACGTGAGTTCAGTTCTAGTGCTTACATCAGGTGGCTCACAACCATCTGTAACTCCAGCTCCAGAGGTATTTGACACCATCTATGGCCACTTCGGTTACCTGCACTCATTCTTTCTCTCCCTCTCCATCTCCCCTCCCACTCCCAAATATTAAAAACAAAATTTAAAAAGAATAGTACCGTTGGGATTAAGTATTCAGCCCTCTCTGTACCAAGTTTCTCTTTGCGTAGACAATGAAGAGCCCTGTCCCTCGAGAGCCTCTTTATGTGTTGACAACCCTCCACTGGTGGCAAAGTACAGGAAGGAGAAGAAAGATTGGATGCGGGCATGCTCTGCCAGGCTGGAGCTCACTTATCACCCAAGAGTAGAAGGTAGCCAACAGGCACTGTCCAAGCATTCCTAGGAATTTCTAAGTTTTACTATGAGGTACCTGGAAGGCACCCAGAGTGATGATTTATTTAAGGTAGTTCTGCACAGCTCCATTAAATGTTAATACTCTGTTCATAAGACGGCAGCTAGACTTCCTACCCAGTAGAAGTCAGGCAATGTTCATTCTCAGCTCCAAGTCCTACCATGGCTGCCTGTAACATTCAGGGCACATTAATCACATCAACCTACAAAGTGCCCATGGATGGCGTCTCTGACCTCACTGGCTCCTGTTTTGGCTCATTTAACCTGCTCCAGCCATGTTGCTATCCTTCCTTTGAACACTGGGCATGTTCCTTCTTCAGGGGCCTCGTCCTCTCTGTTCCATCTGTCTGGGTTGGTCTTTCCTAATGACTTGTTTCTCAAGCCATTCCACTCTCAAGTGTCACTTCTCAGTGAGGTCTTCCCTGGCCACACGGGCTAAACTGCCCTGGCTACCCTGAGGACTCGTATTCACTACTCTGGTCACTAAAGTCCCATGCATTTATGTTTTGTTTTCTGGTTCCTCATACTTTGAGAAAACAAATTCGATGTAGAATGTGATTTTTTTTATTGCTGCTGTTCTCTCTCTCTCTCTCTCTCTCTCTCTCTGTGTGTGTGTGTGTGTGCCTAGTTTGTCCTTTAATATGACCCCAGAACCTACATAGTATCTAGCACACTGTGACGTGTGTGTGTGTGTACGTGTGCCTGTGTCTGTTTTAAAAGATGGGGTCTCTAGTTTCAACTGACCCAGAACCCCATATGTATACCAATCTGGCCTTGAACTCACGGACCTGTCTGCTCAAGTAAAGACGTGCATTACCATGCTGGCTCCAGTAGATAGTTGTATAAACAATAGCCAGCCATGTAAGAGCCTGAGTGCATGAAGGCCTTCTAAAAGTACAGCCCACATGGCCAATAGTGTGAGATGATGGGACTGGGATGATGGTTCAGTAGAACCAAGGCAGAAGAGCTGGGCATCTGGAGCTTGCCATGTCATGCCTAGGGCCTGGGAGGGAGTAAGCCATAGGCCAAAGGTCACAATGCAAGGCAGCTGCTTTGCTATGCACAGTCTGTGTAGAGCTGAAACTGTGTGAAAGAGGAGAAAGAACTTGTCTGCCTTCCAAGAGCTTATCCTTGATTTGATTCCAGGCCAGCTGAAATGTTCCTTTGGGAAACAGCACAGTCTGGGTACAATGGAAGGCAAAGAGGAAAACCCTCAGGAGCTGGGGTGTGGCCAGTGTTAGACTAATTGCCGGGAATGAGTGTACACACACACACACACACACACACACACACACACACATATATATATATATATATATAATTCAAGAAGAGGGGGCTGAAAAGACGGCTCAGAGGTTAGGAGCACTGAACTAGGGTTTGATTCCCAGCATCTCCATGGCAGCTCACCTCTGCCTGTAATTCCAGTTTTAGGGATCCGGGGTCTGTTTCTGGCCTCTGAGGGCACTGCATGCACATGTTCACAGACATGCATACAGGCAAACCACCAATGAAAATAAAAACAAGCCTTAATTTTTTTTTTTAAAGGTTCAAGGACCTCATTATTTGGTAAGAGAATTAAAACTCCCTCCTCCCAATGTAATAAATCCCATCCACCATCAGCTGTGATAGGGCAAGGACAGCTGTTCAGCTGTTTACTCTGTCTGTCTATCTATCTGTCTATCTATCTATCTATCTATCTATCTATCTATCTATCTATCTATCCACCCGTGTGCCTATGTGTACACATGTGGAGGTTGGATGACAACTTATGGGTGACAGTTCTATCTTTCCACTGTGTGGGCCCCTGGGATTGAACCCAGGAGATCAGGCTTGGTGGCAAGTGCCTTTACACTTCATTATCTTGCCGGCCCATGTGTCTATCTATTTTTATTTTGAGATGCTGATTTATTTTTGGTTTCCTCAGACAGAAATTTTACTATGTAGCGCTGGCTGGTCTTGAACTCATGGTTCTCCTGCTTTTGATTTCTAAGGCTTGTGCCACTATGCCTGGTTAGTTATGTGAATCTGCATACACATACTCGTGGTGTGAGCAGTTCATCTAGCCTGAATATCCATCTCGGCCTGTCTGCCACATGGCTAAAGAGCACCAAACCACTGAGCTGAGGCTGCTCTTATGGATTAACCCTACTGCCTCTTTAACACCCCCCCCCACTCTCACCCATCCTCCATCCTGCACACAGGACCCAAGAAAGGCCTTCCCTGTGCACTACGTCACTTTTGCTTTGCATCTCTCTTCCTGCCCTGTCCCCACATGCCAATGGCATCTGACCTCATGATACCTCATCTAGTTTTAGCTCGCTGCCCAATCCCTTGGAAATGACGACCCAGATAATATTTTCCTTCTATGAATCTTAGCTTCTGCGGTGGTAGAGCCAGAATCTGTTTCTGGCCCCTCTGCCTCATCCAGCCCCTGACTCTGCAATGTCATCCTAACTGGAGCTACATGGTTGGTGTTTATTCTGGGATGGACTGCTTCTCTTTCTTCAGCATTGCCATGTCAAGGATCACAGCGATGATCCCAGAACTCCAGCATGCAAGCTTTCTCTCAGCCAAAAGTGATTGGTATTGCTAGCTTGTCCTTCTCACCTTGCTCTCAGCTCTAATGAATCAAACCACAGTGATGACAGGCCTGGGACAATCAATATGAAGAACAGCACAGATCCTACCTGGCAGCAAGGTATTAGGTTGCAGACTATATTTTACAATTAAGTTCTTAAAAATCACTTTACAAGGCAATGAATTTCATATGGCATTTTCATAATCCTTTGTTTTGTTGTGCCTTCCCCGCCCCCACCCTTCCTGCTGGTCCTCCCCCTCCCCCACTAGCCCCTCTTCTGCTTGAAAGCTTTTTATTTTTTTCTTTCCAAAACCAGAATGTACCTCGAGTTGCTCATGTTTCTCTACCCAGGGGACAGATACATTTCAAGGTCTCAGAAACCCATAAATCATATTTTACACAGTATCCCGGGTTCATAAGTATTCAGCTCACTAAACATTTCCTGTTGAAGGTAATAAGATCAGCCTCACTCAGATGATAATAAAACATTCTCAGAAATGGGAGGGATGAAGAAAAGGTACATTAAAGACTCCTCCAAAAAGCGTGGAGATGCTAAGGACTTCTGTGATGAAGATCAATGACATGAAACTCGAAAGGCAGAGAGTCCAGAAAGGGTACAAGTCATTGCTTGGGAGCCAGGGTGTGGATCTTCTGAAGGCAGAGAAGGCAAACAGCAATGCACACCCGAGTGTGAGACTCAGCTCTGCCAGACACCATCAGAGGACCTGTGTGATGACCCTAGCAGGAAGGAAGCTGTGGGGAGTGAGGAGGACACAGGAGAGGGCACTCCAGTCAGGGCATCTGACCCTCACTCCTACAGATATGGAAGGTGCTTTTATGCAGCACTCTGAGATGACTGCAAAGCTACCATGGGCCCAGAAACTGCTCTGTGTACCCTTGCTGAGTACTCCAACACACAGGTGCCTGCTTGTGCACAAGTCTTTCTCAGGACTGTTTGTATAATACATGAGCCACCTTGGAAGATCAGGAAGCATCGTCTCCCCCCCTCCCCTCACCCCTTTCTCTCTCTCACACACACACCTAGCTTATTTATATCTCATGGTAAAGGTAGTGAATCCTTTGGACTGAGTCTTCTCTCCTTGACAGGTAACTCATAGGCTATGCAAACATCCATCACAGGCCTCCCTTTGCTTGTCCTCTCCAGATGTGAACTGTGTCCACAGCCCTTCATTGTCCTGGGAGGCAACTGTCAAGAGTGTTGACTACTTTGGCTCTGAACTAGGGGACTTTTGTCTTCTGCTAAACATTCATGAGGAAATATCCACATTCTACACAGTTTTTTAACTCCTACGTCTCAGACAGCCACATTTTACTGAACATCATGATGGGAATTCCCGCATCAGTTTTGAGCTATAACAAGATGCCAATCTATCATTTATATCTATCATCTCCAGTAATAGGGAAATAAAGCCTCAGAGTTAAAGGGCTGACTGAACAAGGTTCGCTTAGTGTAGAACGTACAACGTAAACGCTATTTTGTACATGACACAGTAGGCACCAGGAGAGCTTCCTGTAGGGCCTGAACTATGTAACAGTTTCAACAGGAAAGTTAGTATGATCCTTACAGTTTAATAAGAATATTACTAAAGGAATATCCTTATTAATAAGTTCATAAAGAATCTAAGGGATTTTTTATATTAATTACTAATCTCTAGTAAGTTATCAAATGGTTTTAAGAAAGTCATTTAGAGAAACATGCTTCATGTCATATACTTTATCCCACATGAGGGCTTTCTCAGAACCATAAGAATGTTTGGGTAACATTTATTTTATGTGTATGAGTGTTTGCCTGAACATCTATGTGCACCATATGTATGCAGTACCTATGGAGGCCAGAAGAGGGCGTCTGATGCCCTGGGGCTGGAGTTACAAGAAGGTGAACGCTGAGAATTGAACCAGAGTCTCTAGAAGAGCAGCCATTGCTCCAGCCCCAATACAAGCTCCTTCTCATGTTGTGTCACTACCAACAAGGTAACGGACATTCAGAGCTATCTTAGTTTCCCATGTGACCTTTTGTAATTCATCTTTCCTGTCTCTTTTTGCCCACCTCACCCATTTGCAGTCAACTACTGACCTTTTGGCTAGCACAAGTCAGATTTATAAACATTTATTTATAAATATTTCATTTCAATCCATGGCTTTTTGTATACTCTGAAGATTCTCTTTGGAAGACAAGTTGTTATTTCAGTCTTACGAAGCTGAATTTTTCAACATTTTCTTTTACAGATTGCACTTTTGATATTTTATCCAAAGAATATTTTTCCAGTATTACAGAATTTTTCTGTTATTTCTGAATGAACATTATAGCTCAGGATTTTAGTTTTGAACATGGTACATGGTGTAGGTAAAAGACACTTCTTTGATGTCGGTATCTAGTTTTTCCAGTGTCCTTTGTTGAAGAGAGTGAACTTTACCATGAGATTGCCTTTGCTCTTGGTTGTTATCTGTGGGCCACAAAAAATATGGGTTTACTTCTATGTGTTCTTTGTGTCAGTGTACGTGTCTATGTTTGCTAGTACAAAAATGACTTTATTACTGTGTCTTTGGGGTAAGTCCTGAAATTGGGTGGGTCCTAGTGATTTTATGCTTTTTGAAATCTATGCTTTGGGAATTCTAGGTTCTTCAAGTGAATTTTGGTATCAGCTTGCTGATATCTATATCTAAATATAGATATACACATACATACATATATATGTATGTATATCTACATACCTAGTATATATGTAGATATACAAATGTATTATATACATACATTATATATCCTATACATATATGTGAATACATACATAGTATACATATATTTTATACATATATTTGTACATATATTATATATAATATACATATATGTATATTATACACACACATATTAAGTGAAGGGAATGCAACTATGATTGGGTTTGTTTTAAAGATCTATTCCTTTGGATTTGCTATATAATCAGATTATCTGAGAGTAAAGACAGATGTCTTTTTGTTTTTTAGAAGTAGGTCCCTTTTAAGACCCTATTGTTAAAAACATCATACATGAGTCATTGAACGTGTAGAAATCTAACTGCTATTCGACCAGAAGCTCAATCCTTACTGGCTACCTTCCATAGTGCTGGGAGGTTTTACTCATGCTACACAGGGAAAAAAGACAATTATCATGCTCACCTAAATTTGAACCCTGTGAGCTTCAGTATTGACCATTCTGGTGAGACACGCTCACCTGTGGGACAGCGGAGGGAATGGGAGCAACTGTTTTTAAAGTGGTTTGAGGCCCAGTCCATGAAATGGAACCTATCCTGGAGACTGTCAGCAAGGCCCAGAACCTACTGATAGCTAGGTCATGGGCCCCAGGGGAAAGCCACTACTATTGTTCTGCTAAATCAACACAGCAATAAAATGACTCCTAATGACTTATTGCTACACCCATGGATCAATACATCACTCAGCCTTCATCAGAGAAGCTTCTTGTAGATGGCAATTAATACAGATGCTCACCATGCAGAAAACAAAAGAGTGGAGAGTGCTCAGCCTTAAATGGGATGTCTCATATATCAAAGTCCTCTCCTCAAGGCTCATGAATATGAGGAAGAGGGGTCAGGAAGAGTGTAAAAGCCAGGGATAGTAGATGACTTCAGGGAACTGTTTCCTAGACATAACAGGACATGCATGCATGCACACACACTTAGGCGTGCAGACACACCCAGATACAAACAGACGACAGACAGACAGATAGACACAACCTCAGAACTGAAATGAAGCGGATCATCTGGTTGTTTTTGTTTGTTCTCTTGAAACAGGGTTTCTCTGTGTAGCCCTGGCTGACCTGAAATTCACTCTGTAGACCAGGCTGGCCTGGAACTCAGATTCACCTTCCTCTGTCGCCCAAGTGCTGGGATTAAAGCCATGTGCTACCATGCCTGGCTGAATCATTTGATTGTAATGTTGTTCCTTTGAACAAATTTCATTGTCCAATACATCTTGTTCTTTATAAATATTCTGACTTAATAAATTTCATATATACAGCAGTTATGTTTTTCTTGATAACCATGACTAAGAGAGTAAGTCCCAGGTATTCACACGGCTACAAGCTGGACACATCAGATCCTTCTCACATGGGCCTCACTGTTGGGCAGCCTGCAACATAGCAGTCTAGAGCAACCACGTGAAGAACAAAACCCAAGATGGAGGTTATCATTCCATACCCTAACAACTAGAGGAGCACACCCCGTGGTAGTCTCAAGTTAAGGCTTCCTTTCCTTTTGGAGGGAGGGAGGGAGGTTTAAATTTTATTCTCTAGTGTGTGGGGGGAGGTCAGAAGACAACTTCTGACAGCTCGTTCTTTCCTTCTACCATGTGGGGTGTCAGGGATCAAAATCAGGTCCTCAAGCTCTGCAGCAAGCTCCGTTCCCCACTGAAGCACCTCACTAGCTGGGAAGGGAGAGACTATCTCAAACCCTCTATAGACAAGGATCACCTTGAACTCCTAATCTTTCTGCCTCCCCTCCTGAGCTCTGGGATTAGAGGCAAGAATCACCATACCTGGTTATATGTGATGCTGAGTACTGAACCCAGGGCTTTGTGGATGCTAGGCATGCACTTTGTCAATTGAGCTGCCTCTCTAGCCCAAAGTTTCTTTTGTTTAAGAGGACAAAGCCTGCCTCTGAGTGCTTTCAACTACTGGTTTACTGGGAACAGATCACACGGGAGACAATGATATCATTGTATAATTTGCTGATGGGTGCTAGTTTACATTATAGAAATCATGTAGGTCTCTACCCCATACATATGCCCTTTACAGTTCTTTTCTTGGCAGCACTCACTACTTGTATTTAAGCATCCTTCCTTCCAAGACCACCAAACACACTCACTGTGTCCATTATGTGTCAATCTGTTCTAAGTGTTAGAAGCCCAGCGGGGAGCATGACAGACAAGGTCCCGACAGTCACAGGCTTTGCACTGGGGGACCCTGGCTGGGCTAGCCACTCTCGGTGCCAAGATGATGTCAGCATTCTGGGTTTCACAGTTCTGGTTACAGGGGACAATACTCTAGTAGGAGGCTGCTTACCTGTTCTTCCTGCAGCGAACTGTGAAAGCCAGAAAGAAAAGCACCAGAAGCAGTCCACAGCTGAGAAAGGTCCAGATAATACCCAACAGGGCAGGAGACAGTGGGGAGAAGTCCGGACTACTGTGCTGGGAGTCAGTCTGGAGGTAGAAGAAAAAGAGAAGAGGTTAAGAATGAAGGATCATGCCTTTAATTTGAACACTCACACTTACGAGGCAGAGGCAGGTGGATCTCTAAGTTCCAGGCCAGCCTGGTCTACAGAGTGAGTTCCAGGACAGCCAGGGCTATACAGAGAAACAAAACCAAAACCAAACAAACAAAAGAATAAAGGATCTACAGACAGCACCAAAGCAGGGCAATCCTGCATGGGCAGTTCCTCCTCCTCCTCCTCCTCCTCCTCCTCCTCCTCCTCCTCCTCCTC
>JADRCH010000149.1:1309458-1348991 GCA_019843965.1 Rhynchomys soricoides | reverse complement strand
CTCCTCCTCCTCCTCCTCCTCCTCCTCCTCCTCCTCCTCCTCCTCCTGTTCCTGTTCCTCTTCCTCCACCTCCACCCCCACCGTCACCACCATCCCCACCACTATTCCCACCACTGTATATATGTGTACCTCCATGGCATCTATATGATGCCCCATACTGCTCACTTACAATGGTTGTCTTGCAAAGATCATGAAGGGGTCTCCGATCCAGCTCTTGGCCAGGAAAACTGTCACAAAATTCAGAGCAGTTGATTTCTGGCTCCATGTCACCACATGCCCTCTATGGGCATCTACTCAGTCTTGGCTATTCCCAGTTAAGGATGCAAACTGTTTGCTAAAGCACAGAAACAATTCAAGTCTTTCTGCTAGAGGCTTCATCTCAGAGCTGCCTCCAGAGTCCAAATCCAGGATTAGGAAACCAAAAACCAAAAACCAAAAAACCAATGGATCCAAGTAGAAGTGAAGGGTTGTTTCGTTAGTCTCCTTCATCAGACATATTTGAAAACCAGATGTGCTTCAGATGGCCCCTTGCTGCCAGTGGGTACCACATGATCAAGAGTGGGCATCTCAGGTCACATAACGAATTGATTCTGGTTCACCACCAGAGGGCAGTCACCACTCCACGTGTTCCCACACTGGGCCCTGGAGGAAAGCAATTAGACTGGCTAACAAACATGCACACACAGGTTGAAATGTTTTTACTATCTTAACTACACATGGTTACATTCTGTCATGTATAGGTATATGCTTATAAATATTGCAACATTTTAAAGTATAAAATGTTTTAATACATACATTCAAAACTCATTGTAATAGATACTTTAGAAACAGAGATAAAGAACATTTCATAATTTCTGGGTAAAAATCTCTGCATTTTCTAGAGCCTTCTAATGGCCAAGCTCTTTAAAACCTTACTTTTGATTCATAAGATTCATCATCTCCTTTTCCCTCCCCAAAATTCATGTCTTAAGATCTTTCCACACAGCTCTTTTCTTAAGCTCTGTTTGATCCTAGGTGATTCTAGGATCAAGAGCCCATATGGTCAATTGTCTCTCAGAATGAGGAAGAGCCTTCCATGCCCAGACAGCTGAGTTTTACTGGTTTTCATCTATTTATTTATTTTTTAAAATTTAATTAAACTTTTTTAAATTCACTTTACATCCTGCTCAATTCCAGTCACCCCCTCTCACAATCCTTCCCTCACCCCCTCCTCTTCTCCTCTGAGCAGGTGGCCCCACCCTGGGTATTCCCCCACCTTGACACTTCAAGTCTCTGTGAGGCTAGGTGCTTTCTGTCCCATTGAGGCCAGACAAGGCAGCCCAGCTAGAAGAACATATCTCACATACAGACGACAGCTTTTGGGATAGCCCACATTCCAGTTGTTCGGGACCCACATGAAGACCCAGCTGCACATCCGCTACATATGTATGGAGAGGCCTAAGTCCAGCCTGTGTATGTTCTTTGGCTGGTGGTCAGTCTCTGAGAGCCTCAGGGGTCAGGGTTAGTTGACTCTGTTGGTCTTCCTGTGGAGTTCCTATCCCCCTTTGGGGCCATGTACTGGTTTTTAAATTGTCAGACTCACAGAGCTGCAATGGGCTAGTCAGATTCTAGGGAGAGGGACTGAGTAACTGGATGAGATGATGTTATTCTTCTCAGAAAATACTCATAATATGAATATTGTGATCAGAAGAGAAGCTATGACAGACACCTGTAGTCTCGATGCTTGGAAGGCTGAGCTGGATGTGCAGGAGTTGGCCAGCCTGGCTACAAAGCAAGATGTGAGGAAGAGGGGAAGGGAGGAGAGAGAGAAGTGGGTGGGGCATGTGGCTCATGGGTCACAGACTGGATATGCCTGAGTCTTATCCCTACTTTATAAAACCAATCCATCCTTTGATAGAAAAAACAGATTTGGGGTTAATTGGGTGAATGTAGGAGGTTGCCATTTCTGCTTTGTGTTTTTGAAAGCAGCAGTATAGGATTTGTGTGTGTGTCTGTGTGTGTATGTGTGTATGTGTGTACGTGTGTAGGAAACCTGGACAAATATTAGTTGCTTCTAATCAATAGTCACTGAACACTAGACCCATGGTTAAAGCAGAACAATTGTGACAGGTGCCTAGTGTCGTCTTTGGAGTCTGTACTTAGAGATGAACAATATAGCACCAGGTGTCGCCCAGCCACTGGCCTCTATCACGCTCTGTCACGTTCTGAATTATTTACCAGCTTCATGACAGAGCAGTCAGGAGAAAATTAGAGTCTGCTGTCTCCCATCAAGCATTTGAATTCTTGTGCTGTCTGGACAGATGACTGAATGTAAGATTAAGAAGCAAACAAGGCATGGCTATTCGTATCCTAATTTTGTTGGAATTTTAATGGAAAGGGCTCTTTCTTTCCCTCTTCCTTTCTTTTCTTTCCAACCATCCCCTGCTTCCCTACCGAGTATTCTAGCAGTGAGCAATGTCACAAATCGCAGAGCAGACTGCACTATGTGGAAGAACATGTATTTTTATATTGTCTTCTCCATCATAGTGGTAAACCAAAGACCTATCTTTGGCTTGATGATGCTTTGTTGTCTGGGCCATCCTTTGAAGGGAGGATGTTTGGCAGCATGCCTGGCACTCTCCCACCAGTTTCAACAACCGCCAGTCATTGCCAACTATGCCCAGCGTGTGCCAAACTGAGACTCCCTGGTGTAGTGAGAGATTTTGGTTCCTTTGAAAACACAGAAATGTTATGGGAATATGTTTTTGTTTTAATCCCAGCCGTGGGATATGGGGCTGCTTCAGATTGTCCACAGCAGCTGACTGTGATTTGTCTCATGCTCTGGCAGGGGTGTTATTTTGCCAGCTGAAAATAGTTTACATTCGGCATTTTTGAGGACTCCTTAGAGGGTATACAAATGAAGCGGCCTGAGAGCGTAGCTGATGCTCCTCCTCCTGCTGTTGCTGGTTGGAGGTACCCTGATGATGAAGATCATCAACAGGAAGTAATCTAACAAGATCAACACCCCCTTTCCTCTCTAACCTTCTTGCTCTCCTACCTAGTGTTGGAGGGTTGGAAGGTTGGAGAAGGGTGCTAGGAAGAAGAACCCAATAAATTATCCAAAAGTTTGGTTACACCCTGGTAAAGACACAGGATACATCACTTACTCAAAGGGACCCTGAGAAGCACAGGCTTGGGAACTAAGTCTTGAGAAACCCTTTGGTCCATGGATATCCAGTGTGGGAGCCCTAAATACACAATATTAGGTTTCCATATTGGGCAGGCATACAGTCCCAAAGATGGCACCTAGTCACAGAAATTCACAAATGAACAATCGTAAGTGCATCTCTCAGTGTTGACACACTCCTGAGCTCAAGTTCTGCAAAGGTGAAGGGCTCAGTGTTGATTGACTGGGGTGGGGGCAATCAGAGAGGGTAAAGGAGAGGCATCAAATCATCAGACAGAGTTAGAACCAAGGCTAAAGGAGTAAAGTCTGCCAAGCCCTTTGTAAAGAAACCCCAACCTGAAACACATAAAACTCCCTGGGGATGCTATGTTAATGTTACACACAGTAGCAGACCCAACACTATGCATTTAGAATGCATTTAAAAGACACTCAGCATTCTTTTCCAAGACGGTGTTTTATGGGGGCATCCAATAGTCTTATAGTCTATTTATTAACCCATTTATTTAATTTTTATTATAAATAATCCTATTTATTTCTGGTCATGAGACCACCATCTATGAGCAAGTTATCTTGCAATTCATAGAATTTCTGCTACTGCCTGGGAAGAATTCACCACTATGAGAATTGCTTTACTCCTGTAAACAACTTAAAAACCAGACAAAACGTATGAAGCAATTTTTCTTTTCAGACATTGGGCAACAGATCATAGGACTTTAGCTCCGGAGAGACATTCTGCCTGAAGGCAGATTCTGGGCTAGGGCACAAAGAGAGAGAACCAAACCAAACAGAAACTAGATGTCTTGCTGAGGGGAGAGAGAGAGAGAGAGAGAAGTTTAGTGTTTAAGGGTCTTGGGGTGGCTCTAATTTGTAAGACAGCCTAATGGAGAAGAGAAAGTGCAGAGGAAGAGAGAGAGTGAGTTTAGGGAATCTGTGGCAGGCAGCAGCCAGGCAATCCCTAGAGCTGCAAGTACACAGTGTCCCAGCAGCCAGAGGAGAGAGACTCACACTATGCAGAACACTGAAAAGCATCTTCAGGAAAGTCATACTGTAATGGTTGAACTAAATTAACCATAGTTGAAAGGGTCCTCGGGCTGGCCCTAACAACGCTTTGAAAACCACAAAACCTATGAAGAATGGGAGCGATTCACAATAAATTCAGCTCTTTCAACAGCACAGCCCAATTCCTCCTCAGCAACACAGCATGATCCAACAGTTAACCACATAAAATTAGAAATGTTTATCATCCAGGAGCTGGAGACATGGCTCAGCTGGTAAAATGCTTGCTGCACACACCTAGGACATGGGTTCAACACCTAGCACCCATGTTTGCTTGTTTTAAAGCCAAACATGGCAATGTATACTTATTTATTTATGTAATTATTTTATGTGCACTTTGCATGTTTAGCCTGCAGGTATGTCTGTGTGACAGAGTTGGATCCACTGGAACTTGAGTTATATTACAAACAGCTGTGGGCTGTCATGTGGGTGCTGGGAATTGAACCCAGGTCCTCTGGAAGAGCAGCTAATGCTCTTCTCTCCAGCCCCAGCAATGAACTCTTATAATCCCAGCACTGGAGAGGTGGACAGGAAGATCCAGCCAGTGTAGTGGGATTTGTGAGCTTAGGTTTAGGGAGAGACTCTGTCTCAAAGAGTAAAGTGGAAGACAGTTGAAGGATACATGCTACTCAACTTCTGGCCTCTCCATGTGCATGCATGCACATGTATACATAGGCATGCCCACCTGCACACACACATGAACATGTACATACACACAAACACATGCAGCATCCAATAAACATGCCAAGCACTTAATGATACAAAATGAGTATGACTCACAGATATCAAAATAATAAATATAAAAATGTAAAATATAGTTCAATGGAAATAGATAACAGAAATGATACAGATGGCCCCACAGACCTTACAACAACTGTTATACACAGGTTCTGCATCACAAAGCAAAACCTGAGAAGGCTCAGGAAACAAAGATACAAAGGAGAGCAGAACAGAACTCGCTCAGATAAAAATAGAATATCTGAAATAAAATACCCTAGATTAGATACTTTAGAAGGAAATGCTGGTTGACTTAAGGACTTAGCCATTGAAAACGTACAGGATGAAGCATAGAAGAAAATGAGCATTAGGATTCTCTGAAAGATAGACCGTGCTCCAACACACGTGTGACTGCTGTTCCAAGGGGAGAGGGTGGGAAACCATTTGAAAGAAATAGCTCAGAAAATATGAGAACTAGGTACTGTAAGCAGTGGTAGTTCTGGATGAGGGAGAGACAGTTGTTTTCTTTTTTAAAGTGTGGCCCCTGGTAGATGGCCCTATGCCCATGTATCTTAGTCAGGGTTTCTACTCCTGCACAAAACATCACGACCAAGAAACAAGTTGGGGAGGAAAAGGTTTATTCAGCTTACACTTCCACGTTGTTGTGGAACTAAGCTGGGCAGGAAGCAGGAGCTGATGCAGAGGTCATGGAGGGATGTTGCTTACTGGCTTGCTTGCTTCTCCTGGCTTGCTCAGCCTGCTCTCTTATAGAACCCAAGACTATCAGCCCACAGATGGTACCACCCACAAGGGGCCCTCCCCCTTGATCACTAATTGATAAAATGCCTTTCACCTGGATCTCACGGAGGCATTTTCTCAACTGAAGCTCCTTTCTCTGTGATAACTCCAGCTTGTGTCAAGTTGACACAAAACCAGCCAGTACACCATGTATATATGAGCAGCAGAAATTTGACTCTCTGGGATCTATCTATCTATCTATCTATCTATCTATCTATCTATCTGCATGTGTATGTACGTGTGTGTGCACACACCTACGTGTGTACACAGAGGACATAAAGTGGATCTAGTAGGAGTTGGAGGAAGGAATGAATGTGAATGTGACCAAAATGCTTTGAATGCACATATGAAATTCTCAACAACTAATAATAACATATTTTTTAAAAGAAGTGCTAAGCTAGGCAGTGGTGGCTCATGCCTTTAATTCTAGTAGTACTCAGGAAACAGAGGCAGGTGGATCTCTATGAGTTCAAGGCTAGCCTGGTCTACAGAGGGAGTGTGGACAGTCAAAGCTACACATAGAAATCTTTTCTTGAAAAACAAGAAATGCCAGAGGAAAGTCTCTGTGCCAAAGTAAAATGGCCCCAGACCTAAATGTGGAATTCAAAAAGATGAACAAGGTAAATTTAAGTGTGTGGCTATTTCTTCCAGATTAAAACATGGAGGGAGAGGGAGACACATAGGCTCATGAAACTCACAAGAAACCTAGAGTCAGGAGGCTCAAGAAACTTACAAGACTCACTGGAGAGAAAAAAATCTCAGAAGACCTGTCCCTAAGGTGTACAAGCAGCAATCATTTGATTGCCTGCAGGTTGGGCAAGAGCTCCAGGATGCAGCTTTCATGAGTCGCCACCCATGATGGCGTGGGCTTTCCTTCAGCTGCCCAAGTCACCATGCTCATAAAGGTGACCTTTTACTCATGCTATGTGAGTAACTGATAGGCTCATCGGTTCCCACACTGGACTCAGATGGAAGTATTAACTTGATCAATTATTGCCTTCCCTTTCTGGGGTGAACAGAAATAGTGTCCCCAAGGGGGGAAAATCACAATAACGGGGGAAAAGGTTATTTTTGAAGATATGCCTACAGGCACACAGGTATTAGAAAATATACAAGTGTTGAATTGTCTTTTACATTCAACCCCCCCCCACACACACACACAAACACGTGTGCCTACTAACGATCCTGCCTTACTAACAATGCAATGGAATCATGACAGCCCTGGGAACTCAGTTCAGAGGGAAGGAAAGTAATTGTCTAGAATGTTCTGGGCTCTGGGTTTGATTCTCAGCACCACACACTAAAGCATAACAAACAAACTTGAGTCATGCTGGAGCTCCAGAGCTAGGAAACGAGGGTGTGGATGTTCACACAGATCTCCATGACAGTCAATTCTCTCTCCCCCCTCTCCCTCCCTCCCTCCTCCTTCCCTCTCTCCTTCCCACCTCCCCTTTCTCAGGATGCTGCTGCTTCCAGAATGCATACAATTCTTTTGAGCTGTTACATGGCCGGCTCTGTTGAAGACCCCTGGAAAGCATCGGTGACTAAGAGGAAGACCTCTTCTTTCACAGAATGTCAGTAGGGAAGTTGAACAGTAACCAGCAGGTGCAAGACACAAGTGAGCCATTATCTTCAAAACTATTGAGAATGATGAAGGAAAAGGCGGAGAAGATCAGAGAGGCTATGGAGAGATCTCAAGTGAGGTGGGTCGTATTTTCTTCATGAGCCTGAATCTGAGCCTAAAAACCAAAATCCAAGTCCAAGCCCACCATGACAACTTTATAACTTTCCACAATAATCACGTCTCTGTGGTCACGTGGTACAAGAGTGGCACCGGTGATGACAGAGTCACTGGGTCTGGGCAGTGTGAGTCAACAGCAGAACATTCCCTAGCAGGTCTGGAACCCCACATTCCATCCCCAGCAAACGAACATGTGCGAACACATACACACGCATGCATGCACGCACGCACTCTCCGGCACATTTCACTTGACTATAAAGAAAACCTAGGAATGCTTCTTCCATAAGTCTGCAGGAATTCTACAGTTCCACATTCCTGGTTCCTAAACAATCAACCCAGATCCAGGGGACAGAGGTTGTGTGGGAATCAGAGGGCAGAACAAGAACAGGAAGGGCAGCTGCTCTCCACCGTCTATGGAGAGGGTATTTTAACAGTAGAGCGGAATCGCTCTGTCTCTCAACAGAAGGTGGGTGGGAGGGGGAGGGGGCCTGACTTAGCAGCTGTGGACCTTAGAGGGCACAACGCTTTGCAATCCATGATCGCATTCGTGAACTTTACCCCTACTCTTCAATCTCCATGTTTCCAAACCTCTGCCCCTCTGCCCCCTAGCTCCCCCCTGAGGCTCCTTCTCTAGGCTCAAGAACGGTTTTGCTGGATACTCCAGGAAGCCTCACTCAGTCTTTTAGTTTCACATTTTCAAGTAACCTTTTCTTGGACTGAACTTTGACTTTACCCTTTTACTACATGGCTTAAAATGTCCAGGCAGCTTGAAAACAGACTGGATGCTGGCTTGGATTCCCAAAAGTTCCAGTAAACGTGTTTATAAACAATAGGGTTTTTTGGGGGGGGGGGTCTGTTTACTTTTGTGTATTTTACTTTATTTTATGAGTGTTTTCCCTGGATATATGTTTGTGTACCACATTTGTGCAGTGCCCACAGAGACCAGAAGAGGGCATCAGATGCCCATGATTTGGAGGTACAGCTTATTTTGAGCTGCCATGTGAGTGCTTGGAACTGAACCCTGGTCCTCTGCAAGAGCATTGAGTGTTTGTAACTTCTGAGTCAGCTTCCCTTCTCCTATGCTGGGATTTAGTAAGTGGCACTGTAATAGACAAGGCCTGGTCTGAATATAAGCCCCAGCTTCATAACACTCTGATAGTGGTGTCTCAGGCCAGGACTTCTCCAATTCTTAGCTGCCTGCTCAGTGAAATAGGAATCTGTGCTTCAAGGGATTGTTGGTGTTAAATAATATCACATATAGTACATGTGCAAAAGCAATGGATGCCTACTCTATCTTCAATAAATGTCGACTTCTCATTTCCACAGTCTAGAAGGGTCATCTATACAGAACACGAGGGAACACACAACCAAGGTTATCTACCTATCTGTGTTGTTCTCTAAACTTCCTAATGGAACCCAGGTTCTGAATCATTCATGTTTCTTCTAACAAATAGAGTAATGATCTTGTGCTGTATTTAAAACCAGCTTTTATAAGAATAATGAGTTACAGACCTCTAGAGCAGAGATCATATTGTTTAATTCAATGAGCATTGATTAATGTGGTCTGCTAGTCGTCGTGCTAAGAGGTAAGGATGCACCTGGGAACAACCAACAGTCTTGCTCAAGCACCTCACACACTGCCTATTGGCTTGCAGACAATTCCACTAGGCTCCTCCCAGGAACCTAGCAACAGTGACCTAGCAACAGTGACCTAGCAACATCATCACCTGCTGCCAGGTGCGAGCCAACCTGGCACATGAGAGGGACTGCTTGACTGCCCCAGCTCTTTTTCCATCTCCTATTTTCTCTCTCTACCCCCACTGCTCCCCCTCCCTCTTTTTCTTCCCACGTGTTCCCTGCCAATCCTCTTCCTCTCTCTTTGCGTCCTTCTCCCCCTGTTTTCTGTCTCTGCACTTTCCCAGGGCCCTACTCTCTTCCCTTTCCCAAAATCTATTTATTCATACTAGGTCTGTCGCAGGGCGTGATTGATCAGCCCACCATGTTGTTCCCACTGCTGCTGCATTACACCACATTATACCGCCATTTTACGAAGCACGGCCTGTTACACACAGTAGGTAAAGCAATACCTGTGTGCTGACATGAACTAAAGATTCATGGGCTGCAATATTGCTTGCATTACTTGGCACATATGATTTCAGAGACCTACCCTGAAGTGTGTTGCTAACTCTCAGGTACAAGTTAGCACAATCACAAAACCAGCCTGTAAATCTCTCCTGCCTCAGACTTGGATCCTGAAGATCCTTTACTATTCCACAGACTTGGGTTCGATGATTGAAAAGAGAGAGAGAGAAAAGCACCATACAAAAAGCTTCACTAACTTTTCAGAGTTGCATTGTTACCTTGAGGAAGGCTAGGCTGACTCCATGACACACTTCAAACTGGCAGTTAAGGAGACTAGGCCTAAAAGCTAGGCAAGTCCAAGCAAGCCCAGATAAGTCAATTACAAATAGAAACAAACAAACAAAAAACAGGCTCCAGCCTTCACATTCAGGTAATGGCATGATTCAGCCACCTGGCCTGAAGCAAGGACAATGGTGTCAGCAGTAGTTTCCAGACTCCCTCAGCTACTTCCTCAGTAACAGCTCCCAGATCTCCCAGCAAGTTTCCAGTCCCCCACATCTGGATGATGTAATATCCATAGAGATGGACCCAACAGATTAACATAGAGGTCACCTACCCCAGAATTCCCTAATGTGCTTTAAATCTAGCCTGCAAGCTGATTTGGTTGTCTTTCTCTATCTTGGTAATGGAGAGACCCCAGCATGCTGGATTTCTGCAGAATAAAAAAACATTCTTTGTGTTTACATTCTATTTGAGTCCAGGGTATCATTCTTCATCGAATCATGGACCCTTACAACCTAGTAGCATTTAGATACTATTATGCAAATTATATGTGCACGATTTCCATAAAAACCAGCCAACAAATGTCAATTAGTGCTCATTAATATGCAATAAAATTCTCATTTGAAAACCGTTGAGGGCCAAGGATGAATTACACTCGGCTGCCCTCTTTCAAAGAAAAACCGCTACGTGGTACCGGATGCTATTTCTCATCAGCTGAACAGCCAGGTGTCATAACAAATGAAGATTCTGACAACTGCAGGACCAGAGAGAATGAATGAAGTCGAAGGCTTCAGATCTGGGTTTTGGACAGCTCAGGTTTTGCCTGCTGAAGCAGGGACCCTTGACCCTCAAATCACAGGCTGAGCAGCTTCATTAAGCTATTGTGCTAACAGAGCACAGTGACCCAGGACCCCTGACTAAAGGGCATTTGTGGGGATGCCACACAGCTGGGTGAGGGTCACCTTGCTCAAGTGTCAAAGCCTTTGGAACCCAGGGGCTCAGCCTAGAAAGCCTTCTGGCATGGATTTTTGTAAGTGAGCTCACATGCTGTCTGTGAATTCCAGTTTGAACTGGACATTAGATTTCCCTAAACTGTAGTTCAGTATTGCTATGTAATACACATCCCTTGTGTGAGCTCCTTGAAGAGAAAGATGGAAAATATAAACTAACCATCATCACACCAGTCCCTCTGTAGCCACATTCTTAAATTATACTAAACCTGGCTAGAACTCGGGGATTTCTCCTCCTCGTCCTCCTCCTCCTCGTCCTCCTCCTCCTCCTCCTCCTCATCTTCCTTGTCCTCCTTGTCCTCCTTGTCCTCCTCGTCCTCCTTGTCCTCCTGGTCCTCCTCATCCTCCTGGTCCTCCTCATCCTCATCCTCCTCGTCCTCCTGGTCCTCCTGGTCCTCCTGGTCCTCCTGGTCCTCCTTGTCCTCCTTGTCCTCCTGGTCCTCCTCATTCTTGTCCTACTCTTCCTAATCATCATCATCCTGGTCCTCATCACCCTCTTCATCCTTTTCCTCCTTGTCCTCATCCTCCTGGTCCTTCTCCTCCTGGTCCTCCTGGTCCTCCTGTTCCTCCTCCTCCTCCTCCTCTTCCTCCTCCTCCTCCTCCCCTTCTTTTTTCTTCTTCCTTTGTCCTCTTTCCCCTCCCACTGTCCTCTTGCTATGTTTGCCCTGCCTGGCCTTGCATTCCAACAAGTTCTAAGTGCTGATGGCTGTTACTGACTGGGAAATCATTCTGAGAACTGAGCTCAGCATAGGAAATACAGGACTCCATCAGAGGTTGAACTGCACGAACCCTTGACATAACATACTGCAGGCTACTCTGACAAAGCTCACGCTCACGTACGTGCATCAAGCCACTGGAGTTATTCTTGTCAATCAACTTCAGGGAAGTTGATTATGAAATTAGACAATTAAGCCCTGTTGCTACATGCCTTTAATCCCAGCACTGGGAAGGCAGATGCAAGCAAATCTTTGAGTTCAAGCCAGCCTGGTCTAAAGAGTGAATTCCAGGACAGCCAGGGCAGGGCTATGCACAGAAAATCTACCTCAAACTCTAACCCCCAACCCCACACAAAGAAAAAGAAAGAAAGAAAGAAAGAAAGAAAGAAAGAAAAAAGAGAAAAGAAAAATTAGACAAAAAAAGAGATTGTAAGAGAGCTGGAGAGAAGGCTCAGAGGTTAAGAGCATCTGGCTGCTCTTCTAGAGGTCCTGAGTTCAATTCTCAGCAACCACATGGTGGCTCACAACCATCTGTAATGGGATCTGATGCAGCCTTCTGGTGTGCAGGCATACATGCTGGCAGAACATTATATACATAATAAATAAATCTTTTTTTAAAACTATAAATTTAAGACACACACACACACACACAGAGAGAGAGAGAGAGAGAGAGAGAGAGAGAGAGAGAGATTTTTTAAGAACCAGAGGGGATGAAGATAAGGCACAGTACAGCTGACAGACATATGAATTCACAGAGACTGTGGCAGCACGCACAGGGCCTGCACAGGTCTGCACTGATGGGGTCCCAGAGCTGAGAGAAGTGGGCACACACCCTTATTTCTAACCCAGAATCAGTCTCCAATTGATAGACATTTGCAAATGAAAACTTAGTTTTCTTCAAGGGAGATTCAAGGGAGTCTCACTGAGCAAACAAACCATTCTTAAGAGCAGGCTTCATGGCCAGCAGTAGATGGCCAACCCACAATGAACTGAAGGGCATCTTTGGAGAGACTTTGTCTCATATGTTATGTCAAGGTTTATTTATCTTATTACCTTACAGGTCCTTTGTGTACATATTATGGTTTCTGATTTTGTATTATAATGGGACTCCTGTGTGTGCAAATGTGTGTGCCTCTGCACATACATGTGTTTCTCATGTGCATTCTTTTTGGCTCCTTTTCTTCTGTTTATTTTGTCCTATTATGACTTGTTTGTTTGTTTGTCTATTCTCTTTTCTTATTATTTCTTAGATGACTGTTTATTCTCTATGAGAGACAGAAAAGGTGTATATCTGAATAGGAGAGGAAGTGGGGAGGGACTGGAAGGGGTTTGGGGAAGAGAAACTGTAATCAGAGTATATTATATGAAAAAGTCAAATTTCAATAAAAGAAAAAAAACCTCACCAAACCCATTCATGATTCAAGTCATGATTCTTAAATAGTCTCAGCCATACTTAAGAAGGTTATGAACTATCTCCTCGAGAAGCATCACATATACAGTATTAAGGGGAGACTACAACATCCTGAACCTAGTTATTCCAAGTGAAGGTCCTCATTTCAAACCACAACTCAGATGAAGCCAGGAGTAAAAACATTTAAATTAAGCAATTTGTACAGTGCTCTCATAATACAAGTGTATCTCTGTGGCCACCCACGAATCGTGATGCACACAGATGATAAAGGTCATGATAAGCTATGTTACCAATTAAAACAATTTAATGATAATCTTGAATCTGCCTTTTAATTGGAGTATTCTACTTAAATGTTAGGTAATCACACACACATGTGTTTAACAATACAGTAAGTTATGTGTTTGACATGTCCAATCTCGTTTATTTTCTTTTTCTTGTATTTTAAAAAAAATAACCCATTTCCATATCAGCTTTTAGAAAAAAGGCCCATTAAAATTGAGCTTGTATGCATGTAATTCTAGCACTCCCAATGCCAAGGCAGGAGGGGTACAAACTTGAAACTAGCAAGCATTCTACCCCGAGCTGCATTCAAGCCCCAAGGTTGTCTTTGACTGTTTACTGTATTATGCACTTTCACATGAATTTTTCAGGAAATCAATTACTGCAAAAGGCAGCTGGGATTACCATGGGACCGCTTGACATCCATTGTCAGTTAGGGGACAAATGATATTGATTTGTTTATAGTTCTTTGTAGGCCTCATTGAAGTTTTTGTATAGATGTCAAGCTTATATGGAAAATCAGTCTGATTACTTCCTTGCCTAACTGGGTGTCTTCCTGCTTCTGCTTCTTGCCTTATGGCAGTAGCCAGAACCACCAGTTCAACTAACATTGACACTGAGCAGAAATAATGAGTAGACACCCTTGTCTTGTTCCTGGTGCTGAGGGGAAGCACCTGAACTTTGATGTTAAATAGGGTATCAGATACAGGGTTTGCATAGGTTCTCTTTACTGAGTTATGGAAGCTCTCTCCTGTTCTCAGTTTGTTGAGACTTCATACTTAATAGCTCAGTCTCTATTATTGAATCATCGTTAGTTTGTGTCTTCCAAGAAATTTTCTCATTTCATCTAGGTCGATAAGTTACTGGAGCAGAACTGTTTAGGATACTCCTTTATTATCTCTTTATTCTGTAAAGCCTGTAGTGATGCCTCTTTATTCTGTAAAGCCTGTAGTGATGTCTCTTTATTCTGTAAAGCCTGTAGTGATGCCTCTTCTCCCTCCCTTCCTCCCTCCCTGCTTCTCTAATAAGCAAGATCTCACAGTGTAGCCATCACTGACCTGGGGTTTGCCATGTAAGCCAGGTTGTCCTCCAGCTGCCAGAGATCCTGCCTCTACTAAGATTAAAGAAAATTAAAGAATGTGTGGTAGTCCAGCAAACAGCCTGGTACTTCCCTCGTCTAAGTGTAGATAACTTGCATCTGTTCTATTTCTCTCTGATCTGTCTAATAGTTTATCAGTACTACTGATCTTCTCAAGGGGCTTGGCTGTGTGTCCATTTACTTCTTCTACCATCTGAGCCAATTCTATGAGTTTCTTTGAGTTTCATTTCATTTTAAGTTGGTTAAGACAGAAGCTGAGGGTATTGATTTGAGGGTTTTTTTTTTTGTTGTAGTTGTTATTTACCTTTTAGAAAGGGTCTTCCTCTGTAGTGCAGGCTAGCTTGAAACTCACTATGTATCCCAGGTTATGTTAAAACTCACAGCAATCTTCTTACCTCACCTTGAGTTCTAAGACTACTAGTGTATGCCTTGCCTGGAGAGACCCCTCTCACCAGCATTTCTGGCTATAAATTTCCATTTAGATACTGATGTGATATGTGATTTTCCATACTCATTCATTGAACATGCTTGCTCTTTTGATTTATTCTTACTTTGGTTTGTTTTGTGTTTTGAGACAGGGTCTCACTGTGTAGTCCTGGCTGGGCTGGAACTCATTATGTAGACTAGGCTGTTCTTGAAATCACAGAGACCTGCCTGCTTCTGCCTCCTGAGTGCTGGGATTAAAGATGTGTGTCATCCCATTCAGCTGGTTTGTGTACATGCATGTGCATGTTTGTTGGAGTGCATGTGTAGGGTGAAGGTCAAAATCAATAATTCCTCTATTATTCTTCACCTTCTTTTTTGAAACACAACAATCTCAGAACTTACTTCCTGGCTAGACTGCCTGGCTAGCAAGCTCCAGGGATCTTCTAGCACCCACTATCCCAGGGTTAACCTACCTAGGGTTATAGATGCACATCATCATGCCTGGCTTTCCTGTGGGTCAGAAGCCAGGTCCCCATGCTTGTGTGGTAGATATGGCACCCGCTGAGCAATCTCCCAGATCTTGATTAATTCTTTGACTCATGAGTTATTCTGAAACACGTTATTTTATTATCAAATGCTTGTAGATTTCTGTTATTGATTTCTCAATTCTACCCTGTTCAAGATCATGTTCTGTATGACCTCTGTCTCTTTAAATTTATTGAGTCTTTGTGGTATAATATAATGCAAGACATGGTCTAGTTTAACATATGTCCCATTTATACTTAAAAAGCATGGCGGTTTAAATGAAAATTACCTCTATGGGCTCATGTATTTGAGTACTTGATTTCCAGTTAATGGAACTGTTTGGGAAGGATTGCAAGGTGCGGCTTTGTTGGAGGAGGTGTGTCACTGAGGGTGGGCTTTGAGGTTTCTGACTTATGGATCAGATGTAAGATATCAACTATGGTTACAGCACCATGCGTACCTGCTGCTATGCTTCCTGCCATAAAGGTAGTAGATTCTAACTTTCTGGAACTGCGAACTCCAAATTAAGTCCTCTCTTCCATGAGTTCTTTGGCTATGGTGTTTTCTCAGGCAATAGAAAACTAACTAAGACAAAGAACTATGTATATTTTCCTGTTGTTGGGTAGTAAGTCACATAAGGACAAGTGAGGTCAAATTAGTTTATTATATCATCATGTTTGATTTTTAATTATTTTTGTTGGCTTGTTTATCACAACATTAGGCCTGTGGTGTGCCCTGGAAACTTTGATGTCTTTCCCGGAGTTCTCTTCTCCAGTATTCTTTCCTGTGAGCTCTAGTTGCCTTGGTCTCCCTAGACTCAAAGGCAGAGAGTTTGAGTTATCCTTTTTGCACAGTATACTGGAAGCTCTTTCTTGATGTGCCTGTTGTTTTATTTCTTTGACTATCATAAATCATTATTCCCTAACATTTGCATTTAAGTGCAGAATCCCACTGGAGTTCCTGAAAGGTTTAGGATCACAAATTCCCAGTGTCTGTTAGCTCACAGGCCCACGCTCACACTGCCACCACCACTGAGAGTGTAAACACCTTGCTATTTGCTAGTTAACTGGACCTCGCTTGCTTGTGGTCACCAGCATACCTCAGTGCTCCTGTTGTTAGATCCATCTCTAGTGTGGTGGGGAGCCCCACTTTTCTCTAGCCAGAGAGACGAAGTCTCAAAGTCCAACAAGAGCAAAACTAAAAATGAAAGCCAAATACATTAAAAGCTCATTCCTAACTCCAGGGTTCACAAAAACCATTTGTTTAAAACTGTTCACATCTGTTGCTTGGCACTGATCTTAATCCAAGACCCTTACCTTCACATGTAATTATCCTCACGTCAAATAATGAGTTACAGCTGATTGACTATAGACTTAGAAAGCTCCCCATGTCCTTGAAATGGAAGAAGACAGAGACAGGAATGGAATGTCCTTTCTCAATGCAACCATTAAAAAAAAAAGAAAAAAGAAAAAAGACACAACAGACAGAGCAGAGATAGCTTTGGGAGAGAGTAGAGAAACTTGCTATTGAGAGCTGGGCCCCGCTCAACACCCTGCCCCTCACACACTCTCTCCCAAGAGGAAGGCCATGTATAATTTCACTCCACAGCACGGAATAAATGAGCAAGGGGGATTATAAACAGTATGGCCAACCAAACACAAGGCAGATACAGGCAACCGGATCCTGCAGACTCCCTACCCACTGAGCTGGTATAATCCCTGCTTGGCCAAGAGTCTCCCTGTAGGCTCTCCTGCTGAAACACACAGGTCTTCCAGCAGGAAAGTAGAGGGAGGAAGACAAAAGGAGGGAGGGAATCACTTCGTTCACACAGAGAATGACAATTGCGTGGATTCCCTTTGGCCCAGAACTGCCAGGCCCTGGACTCTCTCCAACAGAAGTGGAAATCAAAGGGCATGGGGCATATAGTTCAGTGGTGGAGCACCACATGGCCCTAGGTTCAACCTCTAGCCCACTGAAAAATAAACTAATAAACAAAAACAAACCCCTCAAACAGTACAGATAAACATAGAAAGAACAGCAACTGTAGCATAGTTTGTTGTGCAAAAAAGAAATTGGAGCTAGACGTGGATAGCTATCAATGGAAAAAATAGAAATTTTTCTATTAATATTAAATTGGATTATTTATATTGTTACTCTAGAATAATATACAAAATATGGTGAGTAAAAGAAAACAGCCTAGTTACTGGCATGTTATGATTCTGTTTACATGAAAAGTTAAAAATAATTCCACACTGGTTTGGGATGAATAGGAATGAAAGCATCCACACCAAACCTCTGAGGCATTTCCCAGAGTGAGCAAAACTGAGAAAGTTTAGATTCGATAGCGTTTCCTCATATACCACTTTCTTACCGCGATTGTTATAGTGTGAGATTCATTTTGTAATCTAAAAATTCAACAGGGTTATCATCTTTTAGAGGATCAGAAATTTCATAATTGCAAGGAAGACCAGCGCCCCCTCCTCCCTGAGCTCAGTGGGGTATGTGGTTTTCTGGCATGTGCTTTTAATTGATCTTAGTGGACAAAGGTAAATAGGCACTTCTCCTGGAGAGAGGACTGGCCTGGTGTCACTCAACAGAAGCCAATTAAAGCACAGAATCGACAGTGCTACTGGACAAGCCAAGTGGTCGTGAAAAGATATTCATATCTACCTCCTTAAAGCCTCAGCTACAGAGCCTCCCAGGAGGCTGCCAGAGCCCTGTGCAGACAGCAAAGACATGCTTGAGAATAGCCCAGACTTTTGTCTGTGAAAATCCCATCACTCCAACTACTGACAGTGTTTGCTGGCACTGCTTGCTTCCTCCAGAGACGAGACACGCAGAGCTGGCCCAGCCTCTGCAGGGATTCACACGAAGCTGTGGAGAGGCACCACTGCCCAGGCATGAAGTGTCTGTGACTGTTTTTGTGAAGATAGTTTGAATATTACTGGAAGCCATCTGAGGGCCTTCTAATTGTCACTCCCAGAATGGCCCCAGCCAGTGGCATTGACAGAACAATGACCCTGCAAATATGGTGCCTGGCTCAGGTCCTGCAACTTGGTTTCGTTCTAATGGATATTTTTGGGATCTTTAGTGTGCACATGTGCATGCGTGCATGTGTGTTTGTGCGTGCGTGTGTGTGCGTCAGATATATGGAATTAAAAGACTTTTTATTTTTCAGATTCTGGAAATCTGAAGACTTCTCCTGTTAGCTACCCGTTGGTCCTTCCGCTGCCCTTTCCTCTTCTACAGTCAAGGGTGTAGACAGGGGAGATGTGTGGGGTAATTCTCTCCCACAGTCCTACCACACAGAATCCAGATGAATGAGCGTTTTGTCTGCATATGTGTATATGCACCATAGGCATGCCTAGAGACTGTGGATGTCAGAAGAGGGTGTTGGGTCCCCTGAAACTGGAGTTACGGGTGGTTGAGAACCACCAAGTGGGTGCTGGGAACCAAGCTATGATCCTCTGGAAGAGCAGCCATTTTAGCCATATTCCCAGCTCCCTTGTTAGTGTCCTCCTTCTCCTCCTCCTCCTTCTCCTTCCTCTTCCTCTTCCTCTTCTTCCTCTTCCTCCCCTTCTCCTCCTCCTTCATTATCTTCTTCTTCCTCTTCCTTTTCCTCTTCCTCCCTCCCTCTCTCCCTCTCTTTCTTTCTTTCTTCTGCCTTCTTCCTCTTCCTCCTCTTCTCTTTCTCCTCCTCTTCCCTCTTCACAAAGTCTCACTAAGTAGCCCTGGCTGTCTTGAACTCATTATGTACACCAGGCTGACTTCAAACTCACAATGATTGGTCTGCCTCCCTGGTGCAAGGATTAAAAGCATGTGCCACCATGCCTAGCCTCCAAGAAAAGTTTTATTGATCTGGCATTTTAAAAGACTATTTTCAAGTACTTACCATACCTTCAGCCCAGGCCACACCTTCATGCTCTCAACATTTCCTAGTTAAGATGTCTACTTTTGCTTTTTCTCTCAAGGTCTTCCCAGTTTCCCTCAGGAATCAATGAGTGCTGGCAGTGCCCATAGACAGCCTGATGTTCTAGCAGAGGCAGGTGGTCATGGGAGGCCCAGTGCATACTTGGTCAAATGTTCTCAGTGTTACTCTGGAACCCTGCCACCCATCATAGCAAGGGAGGAATTCCAATCAGCCAGAATGGAAATTTCTGTATGAGACCTTCCCATGCCATTTCTGGTCCTCACTCCAGGAAATACTCTCTCTCACTGCAGAGCTTCTGGCTAATCAACATCCACTAGCATCTTCTACCTTCTGGTTCTGCATCTGTAGATTCTACTGAGCACACAGTGAATATACCGGGGAAAGGAAAATTGTGTCTGTTTATGGGCCTTTTTTCCTTGTCATCACTCTTTAAACAGTAGAACACAGACTGTTTGCATAGTCTTTACCTTGTAATGGGTATCATAAACTACGTAGAGGTACTCAAGAGGATGCATATGGCTATATGCAAATGTTATGCTGTTTTGTATGAGAGACGGGTATCTGGAAATTTTGGTATGTGCAGGAGTTTCTGAACCAACCTGTCTCAGATATCCGAAGCACCTAACTACTGTTCCCAAGATTGACTTCCAGAACCATCACTTGCACAGTGACCTTTCTCACGACAGCATCACACGTGGAAGGCTATCATGCCTAACATCCCTCCTTCCAATTTTCATTTCAGGTTGAAAAGTCAGCATCTCAGTTTGTTAAGAAGGGTGGTCAATTTTGGATAGGAGCCTGCAGCCTGAAAAGAAAGCACATATGGAAGGTGCCCAGCAGCCGGGTCCATGGGCCTCCCCTGTGCACGACTTCAGTTCCACACTGCTGGCTGTCTCTGCAGTCCCCATCTGGAAGTCTGGGAAGATGGTTTGGAAGCTCCATTGCTTACTGTCTTAAGGTTTTATTGCTGTGAAGAGATGCCAAGACCATGGCAACTCTTACAAAGGAAAGCATTTAATTGGCTTGCAGAGGTTTAGTTCACTGTCATCATCATGGCAGCACACAGGTAGACAAGGTGCTGGAGAAGGATTTGAGAGCTCTATGTTCGTATTGTCAGGCAGCAGGAAGAAGAAGACATGCTGGGCCTGGCCTGAGCATCTGAGAGCCCAAAGCTCAGTGACAAACTTCCTCTAATAAGGCCACAACTCCAATAATGCCACTCCCTATGAGCCTATGAGCGCCTTTTTTATTCAAACTGTCACAATTACTAAAATATGGTGCCAGGGGAAAGCATACTTAGACCTCAGTTGCCCAGGCTAAAGTAAAGGAATTCTGATAAAGAGATGAGACTCAGTACACAGCCTCTAACCTCCATTTATTTGACTTGGAGCACTTGAATTTGTCAGGGGCAGTAAGGTGGGTAGAGAGGTCTATTTCTGTTCCTGTCTGGGAACACAGTGAGTCCAACCTCCTGTTATTACCCCCATTAGACTAGATTTCACTGAGCCTCTAGACTGGACAGGGCATGGTAGGATAGTCTGGAAGTACCGTCTATAACCATATCTCAAGGTTTTGCCTCTGTTGGGTGCATATCCCAAGACTGACTCAATATTTGACCCAACCTCCAACCAAAAATTACATGGATACCTATGGCAAACAGATTAAGGTCCAACTAGTGTCCTGACCTTTAGCTTTCTAGCCAGCCTGCTGTCTGTCTATGTATGTATGCATATATGTATGTATCATCTATCTCTGTATCTATGTATTTATCTATGTATCTATGTATTTATCTATGTATCTATGTATTTATCTATGTATCTATGTGTCTATGTATGTATGTATGTATGTATCTATCTATCTGTCTCTATCATCTACCTATGTATCTATTATCTATTTATGTATCTATCTATGCATCTCTCTCTCTCTCTCTCTCTCTCTCTCTCTCTCTCTCTCTATCTCTCTCTCTACCTATCTATCACACTACATAGTCTGACTATCCTGGAACTCTGTGTAACTCAGGCTGGCCTTGAACTCACGGAGATCCTCCTGCCTTGTTTCTTGAGTGCTGGGATTAAAGGTGTGTACCACCTACCAGCTTTATCTCTTATCAAAACCTGGCAGACCACCCCCTTGCCCTCTTTGTACTTTGATCAAACCATACTGGCACTTTTGGTTCTGATTATAACACTTGATCTCATTATAATTCAAATGACAAATTTGCCTCTGGAAACATCCTTCACACCGTAGCTGCCGGTCAGGGAGGCATCGATCCCTCAGAACTCAACCCCAAAGCCGCTTCTTCCTGTGACTTTACTTCTCTTGTGAAAACCCTGCAGACTCTACTCCTGCTCATAGACTCTGATGGAAAGAAATAAAATTCAGTTGTAGCACTGGACGTAGTTTGTGTAGGCTCTGTGCACAACATAATCAGAGGAACTAAGCCTTTTACAAGACTGGTCCCTTCGTTCTTTCATTTGAAATGTAAGCATCCCACTTTAACCAATCCTCCTTCTTTCTAGCAAGTTCTTATCACTGTCCCCTCTGGGTCACACCCGTGAACGTTCCACATCAACAAGCTCTTCTCAAGCCATTTCAATGGCATATGCTTGATGCGGACACACTGAAACCTCATTTTTTTTCTGTGTGCTCATTATCTCCATCCCCAGAAAGGAGGATGCTCTAAGGTTGGCCTTGGTAACACAGGGTTGTCTGAGGCTGTATCATCTGTCTGTCTATCTCATGATTATGACAAACAGCTCAGAAAAAACGCCTTGAGAAATCTAGATGGAAAGCAGTGTCCTATGGAAACACATAAATATTTTACCAGGCTCTGAACAAGACTCTTTCTCATAAATGTTTTAACACCTCAGCAGCATAGTGTTCAGGGGCTGATTAGAGTCAACTTGTACTGGACTGGGAAGCTGAGAGAGGAGGAGGGGAATCTATCAGGGAGCGGAAGAAGCATTCTACACTGTCTCTTTTAAGGACCTAAAACACATTTAAGAAATACCTGAGGGTTCCCCTGATTCGCATGGGTGTTCATTTTCCAAGTGCTATCTCCTCCACACCCCAGAATATAAGGTAGATTCACTCCTAGCAGTAATGTCTTCAGATGGAAACACACTGCTTGTCACTGAGCCCCTGTCACCCTGCCATACCTCTGTCCACATGGGGACACAGGAGGATTTTCTATCTCAGGTGAAACACTAAGGACCAGAACAAGACAGACTCTATAAGCACATTCACAGCTGCCTGACTCAAAATAGCCCCAATCCAGAAGCAACCTGAGTGTCCATTGATACGAACATGAATAGACACACAGCAATTGCCATGCAATGGATTCCACCTTGAAGCAAAAAAGAAATGACCTCTTGATACACTCAACAGCCACAATGAATCTCAGAGATGTTTCACAGCAAAAACGAGGCAAAGAGTATGTGCTATGTAAATGCATTTATACAACCGTGCAGAAGCCATTAATATCCAAGCAGGAGGAATACATTGGTTCTAGATGGTAGAGGTGGCTAGAGAGAGGTACGAGGAGAAACTTGAGGGAGTGGAGTTTTGTGTATTTTGCTTGGGGTCGTGTGGACAAAATGGAGCCAGCTCCCAGCCGGTGCAGCTTTGAAACACTGTGGAGATAAAAGGCTCACTGATCTCCAGATCATCGTTTGCCTATAAAATATTGATGGCCTGAGTGTTCTAGCATTTTACCAGCGGTTTCACAAGCCTGGCAGGAGAGCAGTAAGGCTGTGTTTGTGTCATTGGTTATCTAATCAATTCAATAATATCTGTTAATTGTGTATCATTTGCCAACTAGGAACATAACCACGAATACAATGGCAACAGCAACAACAACAACAAAAATTCTTGCCCTTATGGGGTTTCCAGTGGAAAATGTGTCCAATTGACGGAGACAGAGACAGGGACAGGGCATCAATAGGTGACAAATGCCAGGGACATTCTCACAAGGATGAGAGGGAAGTGTTCTCAGGCAGAGTGAAAACCATTAAGGACAGTGGGAAACAGATGTGACCCAGTGAGGCCAAGCACACTCGGTCACATGAGGCTGTGATTACCTCTGATGGAGAACTGGGTGTTATTTAATTGTGAGAGATGCTAGTCAAGGGTTTAAATGGGGAATAATAAATCCAAATGTCTTCTTATAAGACATTTGTAATCTCTGCAATGGGGGTTGAGGTAGGATTGGGAATTGGAGGCTAGCCTGAGCTACATAAACACAACCGGGTTGCAATGAATGAATGAATGAATGAATGAATGAGTAAAAGAAGAGCATCAGTCTGCCTTTCTCTCTCTTGTCTTTTCACTCAATGTTCTACCTTAAATTTGGAGAGAGAGAGACAGAGGGAGACAGAGAGACAGAGAAACAGAGGGCAGAGAGAGAGAGAGAGAGAGGATGAAGAGATTTGTTGTCTGTTATGGAAGATTTAGAAGAACAACGTTCATATAATTCATAGTTCTGGTCAAAAATCTCTCTCTCATATTTGTTTCTTAATCAGGATCTCAGATTATTATTATTATGATGATGATGATGATGATGATGATGATGATGATGATGTTTTAAATTAATGGGTCAGTGGTTACGAGCACTGGCTGCTTTTGCTGATGAACAGTGTTCTGTTTCCAGCACCCACATGGTGGCTCACAACCAGCTGCAACTCCAGTTCCAGAGGGATCTGATGCCCTCTTTTCCAGGTGTACTGCGTGCACAAACATAAACATACACAAAACCACTCGTGGGCATAAAATCAAAACAAATTTAATTTTAAAAAATAATATAATTAAAAGCTTACAAAAAGCAAGGGAGGTAACTTCATGGCATCTCTAAAATTTCCCATAGTAAAATGTTGGTAGAAAAAAGTGAGGGACTTGCATTCTTTGTCAGCATTTTTAGCAAATTCCTTAGAAACTAAACACCAATACATTCTCAGTCCTTTTCGTAAAATAAGGGTTCTGTTTGTTTTCTGTTCAACTATTGAATCCAGTTTCTCTGCCCAAGTCATCTGCCCTTCACTACTTTTGTGGCTTCCAGGGGCCCTGGCCATTCTTTTCCTCTCTTCTCTGCCTCAATTACTCTCTGAAAACATTAAAGGTATGAAATGAACAGGAAGTCAGGCCAGGGGGAAAGCTCCTCAGGTAAATGCTTGCTGTGGGAGTGTTTGGATCCCCAGACCATATATAGAGCCAGTTGCTGTGCATGCAGTTCTGAGATCCCAGCTCTCTTAACAGGAGGTGAGAGGAAGAGACAGGAGAATCCTTAGATTCAGGCCAACTAGCCTGGTGTACACAGCTAACAACAACAACAACAACAACAACAACAACAACAACAACAACAACAAAAATAGACCCTGCCTCAAACAAAGTGGAAGCAAGAACCCAACCTGAGGCACTCTGACTGCATGTACCTGCACACATGCACACACAGACAGAGAGAGAGAGACACACACACAAATATACAAACATACTCACACACCACATACATACATACACACACAAATACACACATACTCACATGTACATGCATGTGTGCACACACACTACACACACTATCACACAAGGATATTTTTTAAAGGTGAATCTGAAGAGAGGGCACTTCTTAGAGGCTTCAATTTCCTCCAACAGAACTTTCAAATGCCCTTCTGGACAAATAGCAAGAGAGTGTAATAGAGGAGCCTTCATTAACAAACAATGTGGTCCTTAGGCCTGGCATAGTGGCACACACCGTTAACCCCAGCACCCGGGAAGTAGAGGTAGCTGGATCTCTGAGTTCGAGGCTACCTGGTCTACAGATGAAGTTTCAAGATAGCCAAGGCTATACAAAGAAACCCTGTCCTCAAAAACCAAACCAAACCAAACCAAACCATAACAAAATGGTGTATGCAAGGTCTCTTCTTTGTAGTGAACTTCGTTCCTTTGTTCACCCTTCCACTCTCTAGGCTAGACTCTTCTTTGTAGTGAACTTCGTTCCTTTGTTCACCCTTCCACTCTCTAGGCTAGGAGTTGCTCCTTGCCATTTGCCCTCCTTGACACTGCTGGAGGACATTTCTGTTTTCCCAAGACTGGCTTCTCTATTCCTAAGCTTCCACAACTGCTCTGCCTCTGACCTGACCGACTCTAGACTGTTAGGGAACAAAGAGAAGCAAAAGCTGGAGGCAAGAGAAACAAAGGGAATATACCAGATACAGTGGTGGTCCTGCAGGGGAATCAGAGAGACAACATGGGGATCAGGGAGCCCCCTCTCTTTCTGAGAGAGCTCCAATTCAAGCCAAGCCTGTCAAAGCACTTTATATCCCAGAGCCAAAGTGTCTAAAGCCCCCAGACAAGTGGTTCTTCTCTCATTTATCTGGATACACCCTTCCTTCTGCAGCAGTTAAAACGAGTCTACAAACTTAGAAGCCTGTGGCTGATATTCCAGTTCCTGGGAGAATCCAGCTATTGGTGGAGAAAAGGTGGTCCCCCCCTCCCTTTTGGGCTTTGCTGCCCAATTAACACTTCAACAAATAAGGTGGTTTTAATCTCCCAGCTGCAAACTTTTTCAATTCAGTATGCACACACTTAGCATCTCTCTCTGTATCTTGTTTAAGGAATGTACTGAGAAAACAGGTTTATCAGAGGTCAGGGCATAATGTACCTATTTCTCATGCAGGCATCCAGAAAATCAACAAATGGGTAAAAGCAGCCGCGCCATCCTCCATACGTAGTCTAATCTTGAAGTGTTAGCAGCTAACAGGAAAGCCTTAAAGAAGTAGCACGTGATGCCTAACTTTCTAAGTGGAAGCCTCTAGAACAAGCTTGGAAACTGCTGCTGGCCAGATCCAAGGATGCTCAGGAGCCTGGAGCACTCTTCCGGTGCCCAGGAACAAAGCCTCCACACAGAACATACCCAGTGTAGTAAAACTTTCTTCTCAGACTTCAGAGAGGGGGTGGGGGAACGTCAGCTCGCCACCCAGCCCTCGGGGTGAGCTTGCACCTGCAGGGTAGATTTGGGGTCACTCTTGGAAAACACCAGACTGTGGGAAATAGTTCTGAGATCTCCTTTTTCAGCACTTTGTTGCTTATTCAACAAAATAGAGAAGTCCCCTCTCCTTTTCCCTCCCAAATGGCCAACGCCATCCCTGATGCATGGCCACGCGTTCTTCTCTACTTTTTGGATTTCTTAAATAATTTTTGAACACCCTGCTCAGGTTTTGAATAGGAGAGGGGGCTCTTGTCCCCTCCACTTCTTTCTGTAGAATCAGGTGCCCCGTGTTTTGTGGACACACGGTCCATAGGGAGCTCCTACAGAATCTCGGGTGTGGGGTCTTCAAGGGCGCACTGTGCTCACCTCGCGGGGTCCCCGGCCTCGGAGAAGCGCCGAGCCCGCAGCTGTGGCTGGGACGCGCGTGCTTTCCCGGTCTCTGGTGGGCTCTCGGGGTAGGAAGGCGGCGGGAGGGACGCGGACCGCGCCCATCGCCGCGCAGACAGCAGGAGCGGCGGCCGTGCGGTGTACGCGGTGCCCTGCGGGTCGCCTCCTCCCCTGCCTGCCCTCCGTCCCTCCTCTGGCGCCACCCCGCGCCGGCCCCCGGCCCTGCGCTAGGCTGCAAGCTGCTCTGAGTCCCTTTACTCCCGCATTCTCCACTCCTCCTCCGACATCCGCTCCCGTCTGAGCGCTTCTCTGAGTGGCTCCCGGTCGCTGTTCTCAAAGAGCCGCGTGTGGCGCCGGCCTGGGGAGCCCTGCGGCAGGAGGATGCTCAGACTTCCCGGGAGCAGGTTCTGTGCCTTGTTCCTCAGGCTCAGATCCCAAACAACTGGGTTTTCTTTTCTTTTCTTTTCTTTCTCTCTCTCTCTCCCTCTCTCCCTCCCTCCCTACCTCCCCCCACCCTCTGACATGGAGTTGTCCCTTAGCTTACTTGGCCCTTATGCATTTCTCCTCCCCTCTTCTATCTTTTCCTTACTCCTTTCTCCTTCTTCTCTTCTTTTTCCTCACTCTTCATTTTCATTTGGGCAGGTTTTGATTCTTTACATTGAGCTTGTGTTTATTTTAGAAAGACAAGAATGTTGCTTGTAATAGGAATGTGTGTGTGTGTGTGTGTGTGTGTGTACACGTGTATGACTTTTACCCCCGCGACAAGGTTTCTTTATGTAACAGTCCTAACTGGCCTGGAAGTCACTTTGTAGACCAGGCTGGCCTCGAACTCACAGAGATCCGACCGCCTCTGCCTCTGGAGTGTTAGCATTAAAGGCATGCACTTCAAACACCACTTTTTTACCACATACTTTAGGGACAAAAGAGGAGGGGGGACCGAGTAGGACTCCAGGGTTCGGATCACGTGGCACGGAGGATTGGCCTTAATTTTTTTACACCCCTCACCCAAAGGCTTCTTTTGACAGGAAGATACTTTATTGGAGAGGGAAGTATGAGGAAAGAAATGAAGCAAACGTTTTATTCAGGACAATGTGTGAAACTCAGCAAAACGAGTTTCTGTTCTGCACAGTTAGATGCTGTCGTTGAGGGCGTGGGGAGCCCCTTTGATTCTCCACTTTTGGGGTTACTTAGTTTAAAAGGCCGGGCTGGGGCACTGGAACAATGCCTCATCTGGTAAAGCAGTCACCCTGGAAGCATGTGGAGGTCCCCCCACCCCCCAAAGCCTGTGCCTGTAATCCCAAGGCTGGAGGTGGGGAAGGGGGTAGGCAGATTTCTGGGGTTTGCTGGACAGCCAATCTAAACTGGTAAGCTTCAGGTTCTGTGAGAGTGCCTGTCTCAAAATTATTGTGGGGGATGATTGAGGGAGACAACTATGATCTCGATCGACATCTGCACTCCACGTGTGTGTGTGTGTGTGTGTGTGTGTGTGAGCGCGCATACACACACACACACACTCACTCACTCACGTTTCTAGCACCATCTTTCTGTCACTTCAGAGTCCAAAGCTGGATCTTGAGTCTGTATTGCCCATTAAGGGTTTCCCCTCTGATCTCCGCTGCCTTTTATCTTACCTCAGACTCCTTCAGAAACGTAACCAGCTACTCTCACTGCCCTTCTAGATCAGACTCCTTTTTCCAGCTTGATCCCCTTCCCCCTCACCCCACTGTCCTTTTTCCATTGAGCTATCCCGCAGCCCCTCGGTTACTGCGCGCCAGTTTTCATCACCCACTTGGATCTACCATATTTACCTCAGAGGTGTTTCTGGAGACTCTTCTCTTCATTCCCACACTGCTGCCCTTGTTAAGTTTTAATTACCCTGGGCTGAATCGTTTTAATAGTTTCCTAACAGGTTTTCTTGCCTTCGGTCTCCCCACCATCAGCACAGATTAAGAACGCCACTTTCACGACAAAACAAGCAAACCACCCTCCTAACCTCGCAGTGAGGCTCCTGTGCAGTTCTAACACCGCCTGAGCTTTCACAGTTAGGGCAAGCGAACTGGCTTTCCAACCCTCCATCCACTCAAGCGGAATCAACTGCAGGGCTCTCAATACACCCTGGGTTGTCAAGTCAATACATCTGTTTCTTTTGCCCCCACCCCCATCCACATCCTTACTTGTTGAATTGCCCCTCCCCCGACCTTCAGTATCTGAAGCAAATGCCTTGTTGTCAGCATCTTTCTTCCAGATTTGACCATTCAGATCTGTGAGATGAGTTAACGTCTCCTTCCTAGCATTCTGTGTCTGTAACAGCGCTAGGTTGGGTTGTATGACCCAATTGGCTGTATCTTCCTGTCATCCTAGTAACTACCAGAGTGTACAAGACAAAGGATGCTTTTGCCTTGTCATTGTTCTCTCAAGGCACAGGCCACATATGTTTTTATTTTATGTCACTTTCAAAAGGTTCAAATGTATTAAATAATAAATTTATTAATGAATTAAAATTTATTAAATTAAATTATAATTTATGATAAATTATATATTGAAATATATATCACATATAATTTCCTGAAACAGGTTTCATGTGGCATGTTTCATGTGGCAGGCCAACCTCAAACCTATGGCAGCCCTCCTGCTTCAGCCTCCCAAATATGTGATCACAATCTTTTTTAAAAATGGGTTTATTTTTATTTAATGTGTGTGTGGTTGCCTGATGAATGCATGTGTACCAAGAGCATGCCTGGTGCCCACCAAGTTCGGTAGAGGAAACTGGATCCTCTCGAACTGGAGTCATAGACAGTTGTAAGCGGCCATGTGGGTGCTGGGAACTGAACCCTGATCTTCTGCAAACATTCTACCAGTTCATATACTCAACCCAGAGTCTGGCTTATTTTGCTAAGCATGATGATCTCCAGCTCCATCTATTTTACTATAAGTGACCTAATTACATTATTCTTTTAAAAACAGATTTGTCACTTTTACTCATGGGCATTTGTAGGTACCCATGTATATATGAGCATGTACATACGGGTACCCATGGAGGTAGAGGCCGGAAGATGGCGTAGATCCTGTGAGGCTAAAGTTCCAGGTGATTATGAGCCCGGATGTGGGTGTGGGAATTGAACTATGTAAGAGCTATGGTAGCCACTGGGCCATCTCTCCAGCCCTTCATTACTTTTTATGACTGAACAGTACTCTACCATACATACACACCACGTCTTCTTTATCCATCCGTTCATTGGTTGGTACTGAGGCTAATTCTACATTGTAGTCTTTATTGCTAGTGTTGCAATGAACGTGGGTGTGCAGTCCTAGCTTCTGCGTGCTGAATTTGATTTCTTCGGATAGATGCAAAAATACCACAGCTGGATCATCAGGCAGGTCTGTTTTTAGGACTTCAAGGAACCCCCACACTGATTTCCTTAACAGTTGGATTCCTTTTCGCTCTCACAATAGTGTATAAGAGATTCCCCACTCCCACCTGGATCCACCCCCTTTCCTCCCTCCCTCATATGTGTATTTGGTGCATTTCCATGTGTATATGCACATTCACTTGTATGATACACCTGTGTCTGTCTGCCAGTGCACATGCCCATAGAGGCCACAGGTTGATACAGTCTTCCTCAGTCTCTCCCCACCTTAGCTATCCAGTCAAAGCTTCTCACTGAACCCAAGCTTGCTGATTTGCCTAGTCTAACTAGTCAGCTTACCTTGGGGTGAGGATCCCCCCAACTCCAGTCCTCACATGCAAGCTGCAAGTGTCTTATCCACGCTCTCATCTTTGTTTTCTGGATGATATCACTCTGGCTGGTGTGAGATGGAATCTGTGTGCCAGTTTTGGAAACGTCCCTAACCTTTCTGTTTATGGGGGTAGAGTGAGTATCAGTGCACCTCTTTAAAAGTGTTAGAGAATTCACCAGTGAATCTACCAGGTCCATTGTCGAGACTCATTACTGCTGAAGTCCCTTTGCTTGTTAGTGATCTGTTTATTGTGTTTAGGTACTGTTGGTTCTGGTTTAGTAGGTCAAATGTGTCCAGAAGTTTATCCAATTTTTCAGCATTTTCCAGTTAATAGAATATATGTTTTCTAGTGATCTTCTGGTTCAGTGGTATCTGCTGGAACTATTCCCCCTTTCACTGCCAATTTTGCTAACTCAGGTCTTCTCTCATTTTCTTTTGGTTACCTTGGCTAAGGGTTTGCCAGATTTTCAATGAATCACCTCTTTGTCTCATAGTTCCTTCATATTATTCTTTTTGTCTGCATTTCATTAATTTCTATCCTGGTTTTATTACTTCTTTCCATCTACATATTTTGGGTCTCATTTGTTCTTTTTATTTTAAAGACATTGACTTGATCATTAGGTAATCTGTTTGAGACCTCTCTGACTTTTCAATATAGATCACTGCAGACCTAAACTTCCCTCTCAAGCTTCCTTGGCTATATTCCAAACCTTCTGGTAATTTGTATTTTCATTTTCTTTCAACTCTAGGATTTAAATTTTTTTTAAAGGTTTCAATGCCCACTGATCATGTCAAAATATATTGTTCTGTCTCCATTCATTTGTATAGTTTTTTAAAGGCTCTTTAGGTGCTATTTTATGTTTTAAATTGCATTTGTTCTCACAAGATATGTGAAGCTTTTAATTTTTTTTTTGTTAAGAAATGCTTTATGAACTATTATTTTGAATAAAGCCCTATGATCTTCTAAGAAGAATATGTATCCTATATCTGTTGAACAGAATAAACTGTCAACATCTGTTAAGTCCATTTAACCTGCAGAACAGTTTGAATCTTAAATTTCTTTGTTGATTTTTGGAGTATATGATTTTATATTTACTGATGGGAGCAGGGTATTTATGTTGTACCTTATTATTCTATCTCTATCTCTGTCTCTTTATGTCTGAAGTGAGCACAGTAATAACTTCTTATTGGATTGCTCCATTTATCAATATCTAGTGATCATTTTGATCTTTTTTGACTAACTTTGTCTACTTTGTCTGATATGAATAAAACAATACTTGACTGATTTCCGATTCTGTAAACTTAGAATATTTTTATCTTTTCATTTCAGTTTGTGTGTGTATGTTTGTTACTGAGGTGAGTTTCTTGCAGGCAGTGAATAGTAGGATCTTACTTTTAATGTTAACATTTAAAAGCAGTCAACATTTTTCACTGGAGAGTTAAAAACATTGATATTCAGGATTATTATTGAAATATGTATTTTTTTCATCTTAGAGGGTCCATTGCTTACTGAATTAATAATTGTGATAATTAATCTTTACTGCCAACTTGAGCAGATTTAGAGTCACCTAGGAGATTAATGAGGTGTGCCACTGGAGGGGTCTGGGAAGACATTTCCAGAAAGGATTATCTGAGGGAGAGGCCCCACTATGTGGTTGGTACCCTCCAGGAACTGGATGACCATATGGAATAAAAAAAAGGAGAATGCCAGCAGTAGCACTTTCCTTCTACCTTAGTCTGTCATGATGCAAGATCTTCCATATCCTTCTGACCATGATGAATTGAATCCTCTGACACAGTGGAGCAAAATAAATCCTTCCCTCTTTGTTATCCCCTCATATGTTATGGTCAGAACTATGCAAAAGTAACTAATATAACCTGGCAGTGGTGGTGCATGCCTTTAATCCCAGCACTTGGGAGGCAGAGACAGGAGGATTTCTGAGTTCAATGCCAGCCTGGTCTACAGAGTGAGTTTCTGGGCAGCCAGGGCTACACAGAGAAACCCTGTCTTGAAAAACAAAAAACAAAAACCAAACAAAACAAAAAAAGTAACTGATATAATGATGTTTGATTTTTTTTCATATTTTTACTTATTTATTCTATTCTCCTATTTATCTATTCTCCTAGTGAGATTCATTCTTCATTCTCTCCCAAGCTCCTCTGCTATATCTGCCCTTCTTTTCTCTGTGTAGAATTCTTTTGTGTCTTTCATAACTTGCTCTAGTGATTGCTTTGGTTTATGTATATCATAGAAGGTCTTTACTTCTGTGATTTTAAGGGAGAAATTGTTTTCATAGAGTAATCTCAGTTGGTAGTTACATACTTTGCAACCTGAAACACAGCAATCTCTTTAGCCTCTAGGATTTCTGCTAAGAAATCTGCTATCATTCTCTAGGCTAGCCCTTGTAACTCAGGATTTCTCCCTTGTAACTTCCAATATTCTTTACTATTTCTGCATTCCTGATACTTTAACTATAATAGAGTTAGAGTGTTTCCTAGTTACATTTATTTGGTTCCTAATTGCCTACTGTACTTGGATGTCCATATCTTTCTCCAGATTTTTTTGGGGGAGGGTCTGCTATTATAATTTCACCAGATAAGGTTTCTATGCCTGTAGTCTGCTTATTGGCTCTCATCTACATGGCAATACATAGATCTGTCTTTTGCATAGATAATCTCTTCAATGCTCTACAACTTAAGTCGGCCTTAGTCCATGCTAGTTCTCAGGCAGTCCATATATCCAGAAATGAGCTCAACTTAAACTATAGAGGGATTTCTGGTGGTTACACAAAAGCTAGCATTCCTCAAGAACTTTTTGGGGTATGGGGGTGGAAAGTAGTGTCCTGACCTGCTTTGATAGTCTGTCTCATCCCATCCCAGAAACCATAGAACCAGTCAACCATGTACTATAACTCTGAAATCATGAGCCCAAATAGATCTTTCCTTTGTTGTGTTTCTCAGGTATTTTACTTCAAGGATTCAAAGATGACTAATACAATGATTTTAATAGAAATGATGTTAGATGTTTTATGTTTAGAATAACTTGTTGCTTTTATTTTTATTTATTTTTGCCTTTTGTTGTTTTGAAATAAGATATCATGCTATCTCAGGATAATGACTTGAATTTCTGATATTCTTGCTTGTGTCTCCTGAGTACTAGGATTTACTTAATTTGTTTCTTTCTTTCTTTGTTTTGTTTTTCTAGACAGGGTTTGTCTGTGTAGTGATGGCTGTCCTAGAACTTGCTTGGTAGATCAGGCTGGCCTTGAACTTAGAGATTCTCCTGCCTTTGCCTCCCTAGTGCTGAGATTAAAGGCATGCACATGCTGGTCATGAGAGCTAGGATTACAGAAGTGTGCCACCTCCTCAAGTGGGAATGGTAGGGATGAACCCAGGGCCTCATGCTTGTTAGGGCAAGCACTCTACTAAGTGAGCTCTAGCCCTAGCTCTCACTGTTTTTTTTTTCCTTTTTAATTATTATTATTATTATATTTATTTATTTATTTATTTTCACACACAAAATACAGTATGACCTCTGGAGGTCAGAAGACTACTTGTGGAATTCCACAACCTGGGTTCCAGAGATCAAACTCAGGCCATCAGGTTTGGTAGCAAGTAGCTTTACCCACTGAGCCATCTTGCCAGCTTTGAATATTGCTTTTTATTGAATGCTCCATGTTCCTCCAATAACATTGAATTAAATTCTTCATTTATATCATCTGAGAGATCTTTGAAATTTAGATCTAGACACTTCGGGACTCCTTTTTTGAAAGTAACTAATTTGTGAAATATCTCCAAAGTTGGACCAACTCATACAACAGGATGAGTTACTGATTGTAAGATGGCTGATGGGAACTTGAAGACAGTACACATATGCACATGTCAACAGAAACTCTCTGAAGTTGTTATTAGTGAGCCTTCTTAAGTAGGGCAGGGAATTCAAGGTAGAGTGGAAGGAAAGGCACTCCTGTGTCCAACTGGCAGATGGAATATTTTCATATAGATAGAAGCATTGTTATGCCCTGAGTTTATATCAATAGGCTGTCAGTTAGCAGTAGTGACCTGGCTGGGTTAAGCCTTGTACAGGTCCCAGCCCATCTCTCTCAAAACCATAACTTCTATTTCAGACTTTCATCTTGATTCCCTTTTCATTTGTTCCTTTTGGAATTGAAAGCAAACTCCTAAGAGTTTTACCTTGAAATTGCCCAAAGAAAAAGACTTACTGATTATTACCAGGGATGCCCAAAGCAAGTGGCTTGTTTTGATTGAACTGAGGAGATCTTGTTGTGGTGTGAAAGGAGATTACTGGTCAGGTAGGTTGGAACTGGAACATGCAGTTTTCCTCACCAGTAACGAGAGATAATGGTTAGAGGTCAGCGATGCAGAATAGGAACCCAACTGGAGGGCGTCCCAATAGGACCTAATCTACTGGGGGAAGACAACATTCTCTTTCTCTACAACTGATCAGAATGCAGTTGTAGAGCATCAAAACTGGCACAGCTCTTGAAGATAATCTAGCCAAACTTCTCATTTCCAAACCAACGAGAAAGGTCAGAGAAATGAGAGGAATAACCATGTTCATACCAGGTGGTTCCTAAAAAAGTTTAACAATGATGTCAATGGGAGAAGTCTATACCCAGAAAGAGCGCATCAACAGCGTCATCTTGGAGGAAGAAGGACCAATCCTGCAGGTTTCCAATAACACAAAGGGTGAGAGCGGCTTCTGGACACAAATCAAATAACTTCCTACCAAGTGAGCAGGGGAATCCTGGTCTTATATGTGTAGGTGCCTGTCTTGTGTGTACCAGACTGAGTTATAGTAATTAGCAGGTGTTTGTTAGGTTCTCTTTTTCATGTTATAGTCATGCACCTAAGTAACACCTTGATTACTCTTTTAGCTACCAGCAAGCCTTTTAAGGAGGCAGGAGTCGTCTTTTGTCAGTGCTTGCCTGGCATAGGTACAAACTACTACTATGGCTCTTAACAGGGACATGTCTAATAGAGCTCACCAGTCAGCCCGCATGGGACAGGCAGGAACAAGATACACAGGAGAAGGAGAACAGAAGCAGACATTAATACAATATGTGATCTCTATCATAGTGTGGTTTGTTTTGTTTTTTTAAAAAAAAAATTTAGCCAGGTATTGTGGTGCATGCCTTTAATCCCAGCACTCAGGAGGCAGAGGCAGGTGGATCTCTGTGAGTTCAATGCCTGCCTGGTCTACATAGTGAGTTCCAAGACAGCCAGAATTACATAAAGAGACCTTGTCTTTGTTTTGTTTTGTTTTTCGAGACAGGGTTTTTCTGTGTAGCCCTGGCTGTCCTAGAACTCACTCTGTAGACCAGGCTGGCCTTGAACTCAGAAATTTGCCTGCCTCTGCCTCCCAAGTGCTGGGATTAAAGGCGTACGCCACCACTGCCCGGCTGAGACCTTGTCTTGAAACAACAAACAAACAAAGATTTACCTATTTTACTTTTACGTCTATGGATGTTTTGTCTACATGTATGTTTGTGTACTCTGTATGCAGTGCCCAAGGAGGCCAGAAGAGAGTGTTGGATACCCTGTGACTGGAATTACAGGTGGTTGTGAGCCATCAAGTGGATGCTGGGAAACAAACTTGGTTCCTTTGCAAGAGCACCAGTACTCTTAATTGCCAGTGCATCTCTCCAGCTCCTTAATTTTCAAGTGCTGCGATAAAACACCATGACTAAAAGCAACATGAAGAGGGAAGGGATTATTTTACCTTTTATAGTCCTTCAAGAAGGGAAGCTGGAGGAAGAACTCATGGCTGGAACCTGGAGGCAGGAACTGAAGCAGAGGCCATGAAGCAACGCTGCTTCCTGGCTTGCTCTCTTAGCCCAGGACCACTATGAAGTGCAAATTTCTGGTTTCTTGAACAACTCAGTTGTGTCCTCGAAGCTATCTTGTGAGAGGGCACGTGACGCTAGAAACAACACTTCAGAAGGCCCAGGATATTTAGAAAGAAAATAGATGGAACCCCACAAACAGTGAGAGGGTGCCCTTGCATTGCTAGGCTGCATTGATTTGCTGATCTTTGCTGGTCTTCACTTTGCAGAGAGAAAAGCACCAACTTCTGGTATTCCAGCTGATTCTGCCTGCTTCTACTGACTTTTTTTTTTTTTTCCATTTTATAACTTTATTTCATTGAATTATTGTTTTAAAGTTTATATTCTGTGATGAAATACATAGAATACTTTTAGATGGCTTCAAGGTGATTTCATTTTAGATATTAAGTTATTGAAATATTGCTTCTTTTTTGACGTTTGAGTTAAAATTTTTTATTTTTATTTTGGATATTTATATACATTTTAAATGTTTTCCCCTTTGGAAACCCCCTAGTCCATTCCCCCTCCCCCTGCCTCTGGGGGTGCTCCTCACCCACCCACCCACTCTCATCTTCCCTCCTTGGCATTCCCCTACACTGGGGCATCTAACACCCTCAGGCCCAAGGGCCTCTCCTCCCACTGATGTCCAACAAGGCCCTCCTCTGCCACATATGTGGTCAGCACCATAGGTCCCTCCATGTGTATTCTTTGGTTGGTTGTCCAGTCTCCGGGAGCCCTGGGGTTCTGGCCAGTTGACACTATTGTTCCCTCCATGGGGCTGAAAACCCCCTCAGCTCCTTCAGTCCCTTCTCCAACTCCTCCATCTGGGACCCCATGCTCAGTCCATCGGTTGGCTGCGAGCATCCATCTCTGTATTTGTCAGGCTCTGCCTGAGCCTCTGTGCAGACACAGAGTGCTTCCATCAGCAAGCACTTCCCAGCATCCACAAGAATGTCCAGGTTTGGTAGCTATATATGGGACGGATCCCCAGGTGGGGCAGTCTCTGGATGGCCTTTCCTTGAGTCTCTGCTCCACACTTTGTCTCAATATTTCCTCCTGTGAGTATTTTGTTCATCTTTCTAAGAAGCACTGAAGCATCCACATTTTGGTCTTCCTTCTTCTTAGGCTTCATACGGTACCCCACACCCCTGAAAGCCAGATATCCACAGTCCAGACCCAGCCAGCCCTCTGAGGCTGGGATACCTGATTGTTGTCATAGTTCTTAGAATAGAAATTAAGAAGGAATTAGCATTTTTAAGAAAACATACCACCTGCGTTTTAAAGAAACAGCTTCATTCATTCACTCATTTGCTCATTCATTCATTCATATACAACTTACATATTTAAAGTTTGCAAGGCAAGTACTCAGTGTGTTCATGAATATGCAATCGTCATATGTTCATGAACTCATTATATGCAATTGTAACTATAGTCTATTTTAGGACAATTTAATCCTAGCTCGTGAGAATTTAAAATGGCACAGTGCGGTGATTCCCCAAACAAATAAGTAGACACAACAATATGGTGATTTGCCAAACAAACAAACATGGAGTTGTCATATTGCCATATGATTCATCAGTTATATCTTGGATGTTGTGATGGTTTCTGCTTCATTAAGGCAGCTAGTCTGGCCTCTGTTTTCTTTACAGCTTGGCTTGTCTGTGAGTCTTCTTTGCAGCTTAACTCCTCTTGTCTAAGAAGGACATTAGCTTTTTCCCCCTTATTCTTGAAGGTAGGGACCTTGAGAATCTGGTCAGTTTCAGGGACTTCCTGAACCTACTTGAGTTGCTCACCATCCTATTTAAAGGTGCTTCCAGCAAGATGGAATGTTTTGGTCTTAGAGGAAGCTAGCACACAACAGAGATGTTGAAACTGTGATCTGATAGTGGGGAACTTTCTAGAAACGTAACATGCCACTGGATCACTGCAGTATCTCCTTTGCATTATAAAACAGCAAGAAACTTTACAAGGAGTATGTTAAAGGGGGAAAAAAACCTCAGACATCTTGTACCATTCTATCCCATGCCTTCTAGTCTTTGGGCTTCCTAAAGTGGCTCCCAAGGGGAAGATCTCCCTGTTCTACTCTTGTCTCCAGAGCTTCACCAGTCTGAAGTTTTGTGTCCTTAGTCTTTTATATATTATATATTACACAATGTATATTATATAATTGTAGTATATATATATAACTATATACTATATTACATACTACACACTGTATGTTGTATATGACATATCGCATATCATACATCACATTTATCTAACCTGTTTTTGCCTTTAAGAAGTTGCATTTTCATGGTGGGAATCCAGGCACTTCAGCTCCGTAGATATGAGAAGCAAATGGACATTTTAAATTTAAAGCAGTTAGACTTTTTCTCACATCGATACATTGGTTATCAAAATGTTTTGGGAATTATTAAAAGACAGAGAGCCACACGTTCCTGTGCTCGGCCGGCAACTGGTGGGTCGCAGCAGCTCTCCTGCCAGGTGATCTCACTCTTTCAGCCCGCCAACTCTCTGGAGCTGAGTCCCTTGGCGGATCTCTGCCACCAGGCTCACATGATAACTGCCTGCCCCACGGTCAGCCATCCCAAAATCCAATTACCCGGTAGAATTAAAATTCTTAAGCATATAGATAACCAATCAGATCTATGTATCAATAAAAACACAATTTACAATACAATAATTTCAGAGCCAATTGATAATGATAAAAGCTGCCCACCTAGATTAAACAAAGTATCCCAAACTTCTAACCTTCATAAATAACATAACCGTCGGAGGCGCTACGCCAGTTCACGTCTGCTGCCATCTTCCCTCCCTTCCTCCAAGAAGCCCTCTCCGCCCTCTCCAGTGCCACTCTTAGCTCTGCCTCCAAGTTCCCTGTCCAATCACAGGGCTCCTGTTGCCCTAATGTAGTTGGACAGGGGAAATCCTGCAACATCAAAACCTCAAGGAATATAGAGCAATGAGAAGGAATAAAATAAAAATCACCTCTAATGTCTCAGGAATAGTGTTAGCACTTTGCCAAATATTCTTTCAGAGAGCTTGCTACACAGACTATACAGATGCCATCTCGCACGCATCATAGAATCTTTTCCCTGAAAATGAAAGTCATGGATGCTTGAGGTAAAGCTACTGAAATGGCACGGAAGAGTTAGAATGTAATTCATTATACTTTCATACTAAGAACTGCAGAGGAGTCTGGAGATGTAGCTCTGTACTAGAGCACTGGCCTTGTGTAAATGAGGCTGTGAGTTCAGGCCTACACATCCCCCAGACACACACACACACACACATACGCACATATACCACACACACATATACACACACAGACACACATGCACATA
>JADRCH010000149.1:1255424-1301674 GCA_019843965.1 Rhynchomys soricoides | reverse complement strand
GAGAGAGAGAGAGAGAGAGAGAGAGAGAGAGAGAGAGAGAGAGAGAGGAAGACAATTAGAGGAAAGAGAGGCAAAATAGCATGGCAAAACATCTTCTATGATGTTGCTCTTTTGACAATTGGTTCTGAGTATCAATAGATTTCTTAAATTAGTGTCCCCTCTGACATCCCTTCAACTTTCTAACTGCTCAGTTTTATGTTCACAAATGGGGCCTGTATTTCTGAATTTGTTGATTTTATGTGAGATCAACTGAGATGAGCTGTTTTCCTCCCAGCTCCAAGCTCCTGGAATAGCCACTCTGACTAAAAATATATTTACGAATACCTAGGCCATATAGCTAGGCTAGTTCCCTGGCCAGCTAATAATGTAAAAATAACCCATTTATTCTAACCTACATTCTGCCACCTGGCTGGTTACCTGTGCTCACGTACCATGTGTCTGTCCTCCTCATATCTTCCCCAGTGACTCCTCCCATACCTTGCTCTATCCCAGAATTCTCTCTGCCTACCAGATGTCTCCCCTTCTATTTTACCCTTTACCATAGGCCATAGGTGGGTCTTTTTAAGTGACAGGTAATGTATCCATAAAATAAACAAGATATTCTCTCTACAATCAACCACTTGGACTTTATTCCAGGATGACTTCATACCTGTATTTCTCAAGGGATAAAATCAGAAAAGCCATCTTTTAACGTAGCAGTCACATACTGTGACCACTGTGTTCAGCTACTGAGCTTTCATCTTTGGTGTACATATATACATACATATATACATACATACACACTTGCATAAGATTTTGAGCTTGTCTAAAAGTACTGATTTGGCCCAATTGTTTTGTAAATAGTATCTGAAGAGATGATCTGACCCAAAAGTTCCCAAGGATACAAAATAATTAGTAAAAGAATCTTTTCTTTGTGATGAGCTTATAATTCAAATGCATATTGACTCAGTCATGAAAACAGTTTACCAATTCAGACTGGAAACTAGTTGGCCCCTTTTCCTCCTTCTGGATGCCAAACCCTCTATATACTTTAGTCTAATTTTTTAGTGTAGGGCCAAACACTTCATAATCAAGAGCCCCCTTTCCCAGTCACGGCTTGACTTTCAGTGCTTGCAGCCAGACCTACGGCTTAAGCGTAGAGAGCTTGGGTATTGGTCTTTTTCTCCTCAGCAGGCTTTGTACAGATGTAAGGCAGGGACTGTGGGAAGTGTTCGAAGTGGTCAGAGGAGTTGTGGTCTGGGGAAAAGTAATGGGGGGGGCGCCAATTTTGTTCGTGATAAAACATTCTGACCAAAGCAACTTGGGAGTGGGGGATGGGTTTATTTGACACATACTTCCAGGTCAAATCTGTCACAGAGGGAATTCTGGGCAGAAACTCAGAGGACCTGGACATAAGAATCATGGAAGAACACTACTCCTGGTTCATGCTCAGTCAGCTTTTTATACAGGCATGGAACCACCAGTTTGAGAAATGGTGCCACCCACAATGGGCGGGGCCCTCCTACATCAATTAATGAACAATATAATCCCTCATAGACAAATCTATAAATCAACCTAACCTAGGCAAACCCTCAGCTGAGGTTTCTTCAGGTGATTCCTGGCTGTGTCGATTAACATGTATATGAGTAAGTATGTATGCTCTTTGTACTGGCTGGTTTTGTGTCAACTAGACACAAGCTAGAGTCATCAGAGGGAAAGGAGCCTCAATTGAGGAAATGTCTCCATGAGGTCCAGCTGTAGGACATTTTTCTTAGTTAGTGATCAATGGGGGAGGGCCCAACCCATTGTGGGTGGTGTCATCCTTGGGCTGATAGTACTGGACTCTATAAGAAAGCAGGCTGAGCAAGCCAGTAAGCAGCATCCCCTCATGTCCCCTGCATCAGTTCCTGCCTCCAGGTTCCAGCCCTGCTTGAGTTCCTGTCCTGACTTTCTCCAATAATGAATTATGATCTGGAAGTGTAAGCCAAATAAACCTTTTGCTCTCCAACTTGCTTTTGGTTATGGTGTCTCTTCACAGCAACAAAATACACATTTCATCTTGCTGCTGCATTTAACCTGGGTAGCACCCATCAGAAGAACCTTAGGAAACATGAAACTTGAAACTCACTGAAGAAGCAACCTCTGAGTCGTTTAAACACGGGTTTTCTTCCTGATGGCTGGGTTGTTCATTGCACACATGATGTGCTAACATCTTCTCAGGTGCTCACCACTAACCCTTTGATCCCGTGATTGCTTAGAATTGGAGAGAAATTCCTACTGCACACCAGAATAAAAGAAAATGTATGTAGTATCTATTATAATTATGCCACTGGCATCTTGAAACCATCTGGTTTACTCCTAGCCACTGGTCAATTACCACATGCCTTTCTTAAATGGGATGCAGAAATGAAAAATGATTGCTTCAAAGCCTCTTGCTGCCATCCGCCATCTATTACGCTAACTCCTTGGAAGTGACAGAAAGGGCGGAATTTTAATTACAGATGAGGGTACCACTCTGATTAACTAGGCCCCTGGCTACACACACACTGGTTTGGGGAGAGAGTAAAGGACCTAAATAGCGACAATGAAAAGAGGCTTAGGGAACATGTAAGAATGTACAAATATTTGAAAGCTGCAAAACCAGGAAGGTTTTGTACACAGGAAACTGTTGACTAAAGTAAAGAAGAACCTCAGATGTCATTGCTAAGGTGACAAAGGTTTTCAAATTAGCAACAAAAAGTTCAAAACTTGTAGAAGCTGTAAAATAGGCTTATATTCTAAGAAGCTCAGACTTATTTTTACAGACCTTTACAACCATCCTACCAACCTTTCAAATTCGGTCTTTATCTGAAGGGAAAACACATATCAATAATGACATTTTAAGAACATTTTTAGCGTTCCCATGACATCATGCACAACTCTTCTTTTCCATTTAAACCTTCCAGGCATTTACTTTTAAAATAAGGCCATTAAGAATACAGCCTATGGTGGTGCACGCCTTTAATCCCAGCACTCCGGAGGCAGAGGCAGGGCAGATCTGTAGCTGGATCTGGCTACCCAGTGAGTTCTTCTTTATCCCACCCTTTCAACCCCTTCATGTTAGGTAGGAGAGGGAAAAGGATGAAAGGGGAAAGGGGGCGTCTTTATTATGAGACTACTTCCTGCTGACTAGGGGCGCTGAGTTCCTTGGAGCAAGCTTGATCTTTGCCAGTTTCCTCTTTGTGAGTTACTTCTTAGCAAACAGCAACCAGCCAACAATACACCACCAACAGCCCTGCATCTTGAGGCCCTAGCATTTATATACACTCTGAAGAGTCCCCAGAATTCCAGACGTCACACACTCTCAGAAACTATCTGTCGCCGGCAAAATCATGCTCCTGCTAGACCACAAGGCAAATCATAGTCTGCTGCTGTGGACAGACTGTGTGCTGTGGACAGACTGTGTGCTGTGGACAGACTGAAGCACCGCAGTCCACACTTGGGATTAAAATGAAAACACATTACTGTGATATTTTTATATTTTTTAAAGAAACCAAAATCCTCACTACACAGATCTCTGAGTTTGAGGCCACCTTGGTCTACAGAGTGCCAGGAGAGCCAGCGCTACACAGAGAAACCCTGTCTTGAGAAAGAAAAAAATATTTATATATATATATGTGTGTGTGTGTGTGTGTGTGTGTATGAGTATTTGCCTGCATTTATGTGCATTAGTGTGCCTGGTGCCCACAGAGGCCAGAAGAGGTTAGCAGGATCCTCTGGAGCTGTAATTACAGACATTTGTGAGCCACCATATTGATGCTGAGAACCAAACCCGGATCCTGTGTAAGAGCAGCAAATGATCTTAACCATTGAGCCAGCTCTTCACTCCTATTTACACGAGTCTCAAGATGGTACTATTCTGATTTAAATAGTAGAAGGGTGATCTGGCTTCACGAGCTAAAAGAAATGAGGGCAAAAATTAGGCATGCATTTGTAGTTGAACTTTTCTCACTGCTGCCCTGCCATGGTGGGTTAACTACAATGTCCTCCGGGCAGATGTACTTCCTGTTTCTTGGAATATTATATGGCTCTAAAGTAGCACATAATTTTTATCTGCAATCATCATAGCCAGTGCATGACTTGACAAGGTTTTTCTCACAAGGGAAGGACATCTGCCTTGTGGTTAGAACCTGAACGTTTAAACAAACTTTCTTGAAAGTTTCTGATCCAATTAATCTGTTTGCGGTTGCATGTTTCCAATATGGCCAGTCCACTTGAATGTGCCCTTTGACAACACCAAAACATTTTCAGTTCAGAAACAAACAAACAAAAAACCTGATTAGAAGTAGGTAAGGTAGCATCCAATTTAAAAAAACAAACAAACAAAAAAACAGATTTTAGTGTATGAGCATTTTGTTTGCATGTCAAAAGAGGTCATCAGGTCCCTTGGAACTGGTGTTACAGATGGTTTTGAGCCACCATATGGGTCCTGGGAACTGAATCAGGCTCCTTTGTAAGAGCAGCCAGTGCTTTTAGCCACTAAGCCATCTCTCTAGCCTGATTTTTAATTGTATGTATGGGCATGTGTGCTTGTGTGTGGGTACTTGCATGTGAATGCAGATGTCTGAGGCCAGAAGCTGCCTGAGGTGGGTACTGGGCATTAAACTCATGTCCTCTGGAAGAGCAGAGAACATTCGTAACTGCTGAGCCGTCCCTCCAGCCCCTAAAATATTTTTTGATAGATGCATTCTAGTGCTAGCTGTCACTATCTAGAGGAACTCAGGCAAATTACTTCATTGCTCTCTCAAGAAACACTTGAGACCCTTAACCTCAAGTTGTCATAAGGGGATTTCACCAAATCATGTGTATTTGGAGATCAGAAAATTCTTCTAGGGATGAGGTCTTACACACTATTTTCACACTCTCCTCTAAAATTATTAAACCTTCGGTTTAAAAAACTAAGAATATCTGTCCAGAGCAAACACTTTTCCTCCCTGAGAAGAAAATGGAAAACCCATCTGCTTAGATGGGCAATCTAGAGATCACCGGTTCAGACTTCCTCACAGAGCAATGCTCAGGGGCTTAAGATTTGATCTGTGTTGGCTGTCTGCTCAAGGGTCACTGTAGGGGAGCCTGGGCTTTGATTGGCTACCCTCAATTTAAGAATGTAAGCAGCTGAGTTCTTTTTTCACAGAGCTGGTGTTTAGATTCTCCGTTCAACTACATGTCAATTTCTTAACTGGCTTCTACTATTATCTTAGTGTTGAGAGGATTAAATAAGGTGTCTTTGTAGTTATTCAGATGTTTCTTCTCTGAGGTCTCCCATCAGACTTCAAATTGTGATTACACGGAGATATAGTGCAGCCAGCAATCACTTCCATAGCAGTAGCCCAATCAGACTATAGTTCCAATGCTAATCCATACCACAGCATACAAAATGAGGCAGTACTCTATAATGGGAACTGTGTTTACCTGAGAATCTTGCTTACGACCAGTCACGTGGAGGGGGGGTTTTAACAAAAGTTAAGACCATAAAAAAGCCATATGGATATTTATTATCTGGTAACTCACTTAAACAAGAGATTGAAGGGAGCTACCTTGCACAGCTTGATAATGCAGCTCCTAGAACCAGTGACAGGTGTGGGATGCCTCTGAAGGAATTGGTCAGGAAGGCTCTCAAAACAGTATAGGCTCAGTCCTCTTGGTCTTTTACTAGAATTAGAGGTTAAGACTATGGACTGTGATTTCAAGGCCAACCTGGTCTACAATGCAAGTTCTAGGCCAGCCAGTGCTGTACAGTGAGACCTTGTTTCAAAACAAAAACAAAGCACACTTTGGTTGGGAGACAGAAAACAAACTAGAACCAAGCCGGAAACTTCTTTATGGGTAGCTTTCGAGGAGCAGGAACGCACAATGCAAGCAGCTGGGAGAGTCTTAGCCCACTGAATTTTACCAGCTACAAACCCATCCTTCCAGGCAGCATGTGCCACCTGTATAGTAATGGCATGGTTGTTGTGGGTGCTATCAACCTCCCAGATTGGATTTGAGGCCTGCTCCATAAGAGTGAGACCCATGTCAACAGTTCAGGCCCGGCTGGTCATAGGCCCAAGTTGTATTAAGGTAGGGGAAGATGGGGTAAGACTTACTACTGTTAACTAAATTGATACAGTACCAAACTACTTCTAAATGTTTATACCACAAACACTCTCAGTGTTAGAAAGTCCTCTGCAGTGAACAGAGGTCAATGAAGTGCTCAGAGTTAAGTGGTGACTAGGTGCCTGACATTTACAGCATTCTGAGGCTCAGGAATGACTGCAGAAGAGGTGGGTGGGGAAAATGTAGAAGCAGGACAAGAACAAGGCTGTGAAGTGGCAACTTATAGCCATGACACAACCCTCACAATTATGAACTCACAGCAGCTCTTAACCGGGGCCAAGGCTGGCTCTGTTAACTGGCATGAGGCTCTACTTACTGCTGAACAAGTTTTAACTGATAAGACTTGAGGAATCGATTTTTTTCAGTTTTGTACTTACTGCTGAGCTCACCATGCTCCCATGGATAGCTCTAAGTAGGTCTACCCACATGGTCACAGCCAGCCTTGGTTAAACTAAGTGAACTCTCAAAGGGAGGTGAAAAAGATTCATAGGGAAGATGAAGCTATAGGGAGAGGGGTTCAAGTCAGGGTGGATGAGTGTTACACCACGCATTGGTGTACGCAACCGTCAAGATCAAAAGGGGTCTCTTGATTTTAAGCCCCACCCTCCCCAACTGAGTGCACTTAACTTCTAGCTCCACAGTACTAAATAGTTAATGGATTGCTGTTGGAAGTGACTGTTCTGCATCCCTCTGGTTCCTAGGCCTGTTTTTGTAAGGCAGCTTTTCTAGGTAGCAGCCAGTGATGCATTGAGCTGCTCCCATTTCCTCTGAAACAGTAGCTGTTTTGCAGATACTGTCCTTCCCAGCCACTGCTAGCCCCAGCTCACAGCCAACCGAAACACTCTTCCACATTCTGGAACTAAGAACATCGAGTGCTCTAGGAAGAGCAGTATGAAGTGTGGGATCATCAAATTAGGACTCATCAGTGAAAGACTCTGGAATAAACAAAAACTGTGACTAAACTTGGCTGCAAGATGACCAGACCACCAAGAAACTCAGAGAGGAACACACTGTAACTTTATTTTCTCTTTTATCTAGCACATACAATAAATGATAAAACACGCTTAATGTTTGGAGTTGTGTATTCAATAAATTCAATAAACAGATAAGCAGTGATATACCAAATATAGGCATTATAAGGATTATTTAAAAAGTAAATGTCTGTTTAAAATAAAATGTTACAAAAGCCAGAATTGGAATCCTAATAAAACAATTTAATTAAACAAGGCACAGTATTTAAGGCAAAATTTATGAAGAAAAGTATATAAAGTTAATATAAGATCATATTTTTTAATATCCTTTGGGGGAAGAGGCACAAGAATTTAAATAGCTTAAACATTCTTTTTAGAATATTAGCCATAATAAAGTAAAAATAAATTTGTTACAATAGGACTATATTTTTTCCAGAAAACAAACTCCACTGTTGAATCATATTTCTGAGTTACATTTTAATTATGTATATACTTATACAGATATTTCTAATACACAGACTTCAAGTACAGAAAATTAAGATGTCGGAGCATATGTAATGATTTGACCAAGGTAAAAGGTAACATCTTTTCAGCATCTTTTGTTGTTTTTGAAACCCTCAACTTTAAAAAGCTAAGATCTGTTATTTAAAAAGCTTCTCCTATTATGTTTTTGCTTCTCACACATAAAGTGGGCTGAGAACGTGACACATCGCACCACAAGTCTAGGCATGACCGTTAGAAAGTGACTAGTGGGGTAACACTGTCTCAATAGCAGTGCTGACCATGTAAACTGTGCACAGTGAGTCTCTTAACCATCTCTGTACAGCAGTGCTGACCATGTAAACTGTGCACAGTGAGTCTCTTAACCATCCCCATACACAGAACCAGCCCACTTAGTTATGGCTCCAATGCCAGCAAATAGCAATGCCAACTCATCTAAGACTCCCTCAGCTAGAGTTTTAAATAATAGAGTTATATTCAATTTATTTATGGCCAAAAGAATCAAGTATATTCTGATGAATGCAGATAGTTTTCTGCATGTAAATAGCTTTCATTAAGCCACTAGATTTAATACTAAATACATGAGACTGAATATTATATCAACCACTGAGACTAAAATAAAAGCCTTCGCAGCACCCATAAAAACTACCTTCTAAATGTTCAACTTTGTGAGTTAGTGGAATGCTTAATTCAATCCTTAGTAAATTCAGATCACAAAAAATCTAACGAGAATGGAGGGTTTTATTCATATTAAAGTGCCCCCTTCTCGACCAATACGAAAACTGTTGCTGACACATACTAGACCTCAGTGACCGTATTTTCATAAGATGGTGGAACTTCTCTTACCCTCTGTGGTAGCATAAACGTTTTAAATAAAATACTGTATAAATGATACACTGTTTGACCAGGGGTCGGGGTGGTAGTGGTGGGGCTCCATCCTTGATCTGGAGGGCTCTGATCTTCTGGCACAGTGTGATTAAGATTCCCTCCCCAGATGCCCTACACACACAGTGGGCCCTGTTGTGGGCAAAGGACCCTCTCAGGAGCAGTCTTTCTCCCTCAAGTCAAATACAGATCACACAAATATTGCCAGCAATTTACCATATACTTTCTTTCCCACACTTATGGCTAAATGAAAGACTTTCAGACCACAAAGGATATTGCTGCCTACTATACTATTAAAAAGATCACACTAGGACGGAAATATAAAACCGGATACTACTGAGTTAACGTTAGGTAACATTATATGCCTAATATACAGCTAGTGAAGGCTAAATAAACACTGCTTTTTAAACATTGGCATAGAACTATATGTGCTAAAGGTCATGCTGCCTAAAAGCCTACATAGCACCTTCACTGTGTTATATGCCTAGTCTAACTTAAAAACTCAATATATTTTGGACTAAACAAAGAGCAGTAATTATAATAAAATCTCTACTTTTAGATGAAAGGCAAATCATTTAGGTAAAGGCACTTTAAAATAAATGCAGCTAAATAATCTTACACATCTACGTTTACTGGTAAAGTTGTATCTACAAATACTCACATGGAACCTTAAGAGAATAAACATATACTTTATATGTAAATAGCTACTACTAAATACTTGATTTGTAGATTTTAAAAAACACAACGAAAAGGTAAACATTAACCAAGACCACCTGCTCTATTATAAACACCAGGTCAAGGAGGGACTACTTTCCAACTCTGGGAAGAACAAGGCTGCTAAAGAAAGCCCACGGCTCGCTAGCTCTCCTTTATGAGGAGCGATGTGCACAGCTTCCCAGCAGCAGGGACCAATATAACAATTAATAACAGTAATAAACTTAGTGATAAGGTTTTCAGATAATTGTAGTATGCACTTGGCACACCAATTTTAAAACAGTTCATTATTACTCTCTAGGGCCTTCCTGGCCCCGTGATTTGCCTGGGTACCTACGTCTTCTCTTTCCCTACCCCCTGTTGCTTTAAAAGATTTGTTCATCTAACTTTCCAGCAAACAGCCTCTTCTTGATTCATTTAAACCCAGTATTTCAGCGTCTATTAGAACTGGTCTACAGCGGCGTGCTGTACTATTAAGAGCTGACTTTTATTTACATCACCCCAAAATGTCACATATTTCAAGTACAATTTACAATGCACATTTATTTTTAATATTGGCAATAAAATTTTAAATATCAAGATTTTTAGACCAAGAGGCACCTTTGGCACGTTTTTAAAGTAAAATATTGAGCAGGGTATGCCATATTCCCAGCAGTTGGGAAGCCAAGGCATGAGTTAACATAAGCAAATCAGACTGAGCTACATAGCAAGCTCAAGGCTAGCCTGAGCTACAAAGCCAGGCCCTGTCTCAGAAAATAAAACAACTGTGTAATGAAAACTAGACCTTGCTGATTCTGACTCTACGCATTCATTAGCTAGATAAACATGCAACTTATAACTGGTGAGGCCAACTACCATTTAACAGTCTGCTGACTTCAGAAGATGATCATCTTACTTCTAGATGGCCAATTCTTATCACACTGAGCTGATATCTAACCAACAGTTTAAAAGATATGAAAAACAAGAAAAAATTAGAAATCACTAGCAACTTCTGTAAAAGGCCAATGATGTAAAAGCTAACTGCATATTTCATTACAAGCGACCTGTGCCAGGCGTGGACTGAAGCTAAACATGCACCAGGCCCTGTACCTATGAATCCCCAGCATCCCCACCCCTGCCAGAAAGACAGCTGCACACTGAGCTGGCACACTGCTCACAGACTTCAACTATACACATAAAGAACCACAATAAACACTTTGTTGAAAGAATACCATAGGGTACATCTATATGGCACAGGCCAGAAACTATCCCTGGCTGGAGTATTTACAACTATAAAAGAAGAAACGATATACTTCCCTTCTAGGGGCTAGAAAGGGTACATATGGTTACACGCTCTATTTACAAGGAATACCTAAAAGGCTACTCAACTATTAAGTCAAGAGGACTATCAATCAAGAAAGTACAGTATTTAATCCAGAAGAATATGGTCCCATCGATTTGAGCATTTTCCGTGAAAATGTTCAGTGTAGCTTAACTAAGTGATCTAACTACAAGGCATTTACAAGTCATCTTTGCTTTCCCCAACCTTGCAGTCTGCGGCTTACAGATGCTTACTTGGTGAAATAAACAAAGACTTGATACTGTCTATCATACAATTACATTAGTAGTAGAAACATCACTTCTATAAACACAGGAAAAAAATTTCTAAGTCGAAAAAAGAAAAAAAATACTCTTCCTACACTATCCCGAGGAAAAGGTAAGGGGACTCACTATAGCAGCGTTTCACAACTGCAGTCACGAAACTCTCGTGCTTCATGACGTAATACAAACACACACAAACCCTGAATTACCCTAGAACCTGCTAATATAGTCTAATAAAAATAATATATACAGGAAACCTAACAGGCAAACACTCTGAGCATACAGTTGGCTTCTAATAAAGCACTCTTTAGCGATCACCTGATGCCCTAATGCACTCTGAAACTACTTTGGGCACTTACTAACTAGGCTTCCTGTTATTACAGGTGGGTTAATGATCAGCAGTGAGAGCTACATATTTTTAAATGTTCGCTTATATTTTTAGTATTTTTTAACTGCCTAATCAACTAGTTAGTAAAACTTAATTTCCAATAACAATGATTTGCATTACTATTTTTTCCACACCTTAAGTACACAACGTATTTGATGTTATCTTTTAACTTTTTTCAGTGTTCAATGGCTATGCTAGCTCTGTGAACTACTCTACTGTGGATGAACATAATGGGCTCTGCTTCACTCTCACGTTTATGTAGCTGTAGTTTTTCTTTTAAATGTAGAGGAAGTCTTGGTTTAGTAAACAAGAGTAACAAAGGAGACACACTTGGTTAAAATCCACCCCCTTCCACATTAAGACAAGTTTTCATGTATGTAGCCCAGGTTGGTCTCAAATTTACTAGGAGCCTGGGTTAACTTTCAAGTCCTGATTTTCTGCCTCTACCTCCCAAATGCTGGTCTGGGAGTACGTACAAGTATGTCCAACTTTTCCTCATTTAGTCCAGTATTGTAAAGCAGGTATTCTTAGACTACTTGTTATCTAGATTTTTTTGGTCCAAAACTACTATTCTTTCTTTTGATGGATAGACAGATCAAGATTTTAGCTTCTCATTAAGTTTAAAAGCAGTTAACAAAAATGAAGTTAAGATGGCCATGGAAGCAGATGGTGGTGTACACCTGTAATATCAGCAACCAGGGAGGGGGAGGCCCCTGATATTGCCACCAGATGGGAGATCTTCCAGGTGGATCTCTGAGTTCCATGCCAGCCCATTCTACAAAGTTCCAGGCCCTCAGAACTCAGGTATTATCCATACAGTTGTTCAAATAGTTGGTTAAAGTGTATTTCCAAGTGTTTTGCACAGTGACAGGTTGTAGGTTGCTCTAAAATAATTTCTATAATAAGCTTCTATAATCTTGCTAGGATTAAGGCACTATAATACATCACTGATAGATTATATAAAGTAACAATCACACAAAACAAGAGCTGGTTTAAATATTCCATTTAAAACTTATAGTCCTTACTGTCCAGTTAGTTGGCCAGAAAGGCTTTCAACAGTCCAGGGGTAACACAAGGAGAAGGCTCATTTTATTTATGTATAGTGTTCAGCATAAACCAGGACAACCCTGGTAAAAGAACTGTGATGACCTCTTTATTCAATTCAGCTGTCCCAAGAGACACCACTTCCAGCTGAGTACATATGTGACTGTTCTTCAGAATGAACCGTTCTGTTAGTATTTCTTCAAAGACTTACATGAAAATTGTGACCAATCAGCTGAATTTTGAACTGCCATTCGCAATAAATTACACTCAAAGAATCTAAACACGGAACTGGATTCATTCCTGCCAAGTGTGTAGATAGAATGCAAAACCTTTTCTTTCACATCATGGCAAGTCTTATATGGACATTCAAAATGAAAACACTCAGGCCTCCAATCAACTTCAAGATCCATTTTCTTTTTAAGTCATTTCTGCTCAGTGTTTTAATTTGTTTCAATACCCACTGCTGCTCAACCAAGAAGAACTTTCTGCATTCTGTGTGCAGCAACACTGGCTTCATCTTCTGAGTCAGACTCACTCTGGGATGTGGAGCTGTGTGAGGCAGAGCTGCAGGGGGAGGAGCATTCTGGAGAACACAGATAGTGCATGAGGGGGAGGCGGTACTTCCCACAGAAGTCCACAAACTTAATCTGTCTGACACAACAGTCAAAATAGACTCCTAGAGGGAAGAAGAATATAAGAAGTCAGTAAAATTCAAGAGCCATAGTTTTTAAACCCTTTCCCAGCACTCTGGAGATTTATTACACACAACTCTCTTTGGGAATCTTAAGTAGCTGTATTAGAGCAGTCCCTTCTAATAGCATAGCATAGGGGGCAACTTGATGGCTAAGAGAACACCAGGAAGGCCAGAGAGATGGCTCAACAATAAAGGTGCTTCTGCCAAGCCTGACAACCGGAGTTTGATCCCTAGAACCTATGGGAGAGGAGGAAAGAATGAACTTTTGAAAGCCTTCCTTTGTTCACTGTGACATAATTCATTGGTACTCGCAATCATTTCTTGTTTTCTAAAACAAGAAAAAAAAAGGCAAGACAATGTATCCGAAAGGATCCAGCTGAGAAAGGACAGGACACTGTTTATTTAGCATATTTTCTCTGGGTTACTTGGGGGGCCAGTATCTGTCAGAGATTACAGGATGTGTAAAGTGCCCTTGTTTTCAGAAACAAGACTTTTCAGAAAGGGAAATAGCTGTAATTATCCATTCTAGTCTTTTGGGAAATCAAGGTCACTTATAGCCCAGGCTGCCCATAAAACTCTAGCTTGGCCTTGAACTCCTGATCCTCTCGCCTCCACCTCTTCCAAGGGTTTAGGATTAGTACATGTGCACTATGACTGGGAGAGCAAAACTGACAGAAACAAAATGTCACCTTACATTTATGCAGGCTCTAAATCTCCATGCTACGAACCTGATGATCTCATTTACTTCACACAAAATCAAATACACTCTGGTAGACTAAAACTGGTATTTCCCTTATTTGGTTCTTAACTCAGCGCTCCTGAACTATGATCTTCAATGAAGTAAAGCTACAGCTGAGCTAAGAGGAAAGCAAAGTTTGTTGTGTTCCCAGACTCTAGCTGAACCTTTAAAAAGACCTTACATTTCGCTAACATACAAAGTCTATCCCTATAGCTACTGTATAACCAAACTATATAGATTTGTGGCACAACGTCTCTCTAAAGAGGAATCTCAAACTTCACATCTAAGTTTTCCGACTACTGTCTATCACATGATGAACCAAATATTCAAAAATTCATTCATTCGTTCATTCATTCATAAAGACAGGATCTCACTGTGCAGTGCTGGCCTGCCTGGAACTCTGTTCTGGTTGGTCTCCTACTCACAGAGCCCCACTTGCCTGCCTCCTGAATACTGGGAATAAAGGTGTGTGCACCAGGCCTGGGTCCCCCATAGCTTTTTATAGTTTACTGCTCTGAACAACTTAGAAAGTACATCAACAGGCTTATAATAAATACTAGTCACCATGTTAGCCTCCTGTAATACTCTCATTTGTAAACTTTCAAACTCTACAAAGAGAAGTGTCTTATAAGTGTCATGATTTTTAACGTACAGTTCAATAAGGAGCCTGCAGCAGTGGAAGTAGGGAAGCAAATAAAATTTTAAATTAATAAAATGACTGGGTTTATTCTATCGCTGGTATCTGAAATTTTAAATTAATAAAATGACTGGGTTTATTTTATCGCTGGTATCTGAAATTTTAAATTAATAATTTTAAAGGCATTTCTAAGATAAACAGCTCTTTGGAATACTAAAAGTCAATAAAAAAACAGTTCAGAGAGCAGAATTTTCTCTTTAGAGGTGCATTTCCAGAAGAGCATGAATTCTGAGCAGAGGATATTAATCTCCGGTGTGAATGCTGCCTCTTACAGGTCTCCACACCCTAGTTTCAACATTGCCCTGCCACCACCAAAGCTGCTTCAAGACAGAGACTCACAGAGAAAGGCTTAGCACACTAGCATGCACCCTGCTGAGAGGGCAGCCAAGCCAGCTGGGAGAGGGCTCTTCTTTACACCCAGTCTTTTCTATCTTGTAACAATCTCAGAGAAATTTAATTTGTTCCCCCTTTACCTGTATAATATCTCAAGACAAGACTTTCTGAAAACAAATCTTACCCCAGCCTTGATGATATTACACAACATTTTCTTGGCGCTTACACTCATCTTCACACTAGTACCTTATTTAAAAGCAGTATTTTTCTTCAAACGCCATAATGTAAATCTTGAGCCGTAGATTTAGCTCTTTCGTACACCCAGAATGGCAGCCACTCAGCCTGCTCTCATACATCTTCAAGCATACCCGAATGCAGTGGTCTCCACCTTCCTAATGCTGTGTTATGGTGATCCTCAGCCATAAAATCATTTTTGTTGTTACTTCATAACTGTAATTTTGCTACTGTTATGAGTCGTAATGTAAATATCTAACATGCAATCCCTGTGGGTGAGCAGCACTGTCCTAGTGGTATCTAATGCAATGAATAGTGAGCTTTCAAATAAACATGGAAGATAGCCAAATATTTTAAAACATCTTTTAAAAATTAAGACTGTTTTTTTGTGTTTCCTTTCATTTTGCCATCTTAATGTTATGTTCCAAGACAAAATGAAATTTCCAGGGTGAAAGTTCCTTGTGTTTAAAGCTAAAATTAGTGTGAAAATAATTTTTAAGGAAGGAGGAGGCTGAGGAGACAAAGCATCTTACTTTCTCTTAATGTCTTTCCGTGAAAGAAGCCATAGCTAATTAAAATAATACAACATCAAAATGTAAAAATAGCTGAGTAAGTGAAAAAGGCAACCCAGATCAACTTACCACCACACTTTGGGTTTGGACAATTGCTGGCTGAACCCAAGTATCTAAGAAGATTCCCAGGAAGATCATAGGGAGTGTAAGAAATACTTCGGATCTTAATGGTCCTTGCAGCTAATTCCAGAAGAGTCGGAGGGTCGTATGTTAAATCTCTAACAAAACGCACAACCAGTGGGTTTCCTCGTAAACTCAACTCTTCCAGGTGAATAAGGTTAAGGATCTCTCGAGGCAGGTATGTCAGCAAGTTATTGTGCAGACTGAGGGATCGAAGCGAATGCAACCTAGAGTGAACGCCACGCAGAAACCAAAGGACTCCGATGAGTAACATAGTAGAAAGCTATGCTTACATACATTTCTATATGTACAAACAGGTCTCTCTGTATATACAGGGTCTGAACTTCCCATATGAATTAACAATTAGGATTAAGGTCAAGAAATGAAAAATTAAGTATCTAAAACCAGCTCAGTATACAGTTTTAAAAACGCTATCAAAACTATCCCTCCCTCCCTCTCTTTCTTCCAGGAACAAGAAGAAAATGGAATGGTTGGACCAGTCAGTAAAGCCTGTGCCTTATAGGCACAAGGACTCAAGTTCAATTGAGTTCAATTTTGAGTTAACTGAAAATCCCAGTTAACAAAAAGATGTCAGGTGTGGCGCACATTTGTAACCCCAGCACCTAGGAGGCAGTTCCCTGAGGCCTTCTGGCCAGTCTAGCCAACGAGACACCTCCTCCCCATCTCAAAGGAAACAAATGGAACCCAGGTCATTATCTGGCCTCCACATGCGAGTGAACATGAGCATGCATACTTGTATCTACCTGTGTGCATGCACACGTACACAGAGATGAGCAAATATTTTGAGGAATAAACCAGAGCACTTAAAATTCAGCTCATAACAAATTGCAGAGCTATTAATTACAACTTTTTTTGAGACTACCTATTTTTCTTCTCCATTTAAACTGAGGTTTTACTATGTAGTCCAAGTTGGTCTTGAACGTAAGGTTGTCCTGTTTCACCTCCCTAGGGCTGAGATTGCTGGCAAATTCTTAATTCCTTCCAGTGGTTCCTAAGCGCAGATGTCTGTGTCTATGGCCGAGACTACTCACTGTGAGAGCTGAGGAGGCACTCTTTGGATCTTGTTGTCACACAACACCAAGTAATTCAGAGAAGGCAGATTTGCTAATTCTGGTGGGATTTCTTTAATGAAGTTTCCTCCAAGGTATAAACATTCTAAACTGCAAGAAGCAAATTTTAAAAAAGTAAATAAATACAAGCTGGTCAAGAAACTGGTTGTCCCAACTGTAATAAACAGTTCACCTACTCCGACACCAAATGTCTTACTCAGGAGTTGCTATGTGCCAGGCAGTGTCCAGAGAAGAGAATGTAATCCCAGGAATCTTATACTGTATCTTGCCAGATAAAACACTGCATGATTAAACTACCAAGCAAGAGGGACAATTCAGAAAAAAGAATAGGAAGGGTCACAGTAGCTATCACCGGAAAAGCTTCCCCACAGTACCGTGAATTCAGCTGGTCTATGAACCTAGCCCTTCAGATGGACAGAAAGAGAAAATTTTCTGCGTAGAGGAGGGGGCTTTCAAGATTCTATGGGCACATAAGAGAGTTTGTCCTGAAGAGCCCAGACAAGGCTAGAGTCATCAGGTTACAGGCACCCTGAGATTCCATGCTTGTGTTTGATGCATTCACAAACCAGCAACAAAAAAACCCAGAAGTCCTGCTCACCCTCCTAAAAGACAGAAAATCATATTCCAAGTTTCTATGTTTTTTCTTTGTTCTGACTATAGCAAGTACATTCTTCAGAGGCAACCTGAATAAATTATCTAAACCAGACCGTACATTAAAGTTTCTAGCTAATCCGTTTACTTAGTGAAATAACATCTTACACATAACACCATTCTCTGATGACTGTATCAAGACTCCTTTTGAAAGAGGTTTTCAGGGAGGTGGTAGTCAACTTCTATGATATAATAAAAATAAACAAAATATACACACATGGTGTATTTGGAACAATTCCACTATCACGTCTGGTTTGTTATTCTACTCAGAACTATCATTTTTAAAAGAATTTCAAACAAAGCACAAGTAAAATAAAACAGCTTTAAAGTGAGGAAAAGTAGGCTACTACACTAGTATTCAAAAGAGGAATTATCTCAGGGGCACTTTTTGCATGTATATGTGTGCATACGTGCACGTGTGTGGAAGCCAGAGTGGACCTGTCTTTCTCAGTCGCCATCTACCTTACACAGGAGGCAGACTCCCCTCCGAGACCCGACCTGCTTTGGTGATCTTATCTCTACCTCAAACCATACCCTTTGCCAACCTTTAAATTAAAAAAAAAAAACAAAAAACCAAAAAACAAAAAACAATTTGATGGTGTGAAAAAGGTACCAATCTGTACTTTGCATCTATAGATCTTTAGTTTGTTAAGTAGTAAAATTTAACTTTGTTCCTGGTCATTTGTATATCCTCAAAGCATATCATGTCCATACCATTTGCCAGTTTTCTCATAGGTTAGACAACTTCCGTGACTTTGTTGAGAGCTCTGCTGTTAAATATGTGTTCTGCATAGCTTTGTTTCTTTGTGGCCTACTTTTGTTTGTTTTTATATGTATTACAAGAATGCAAGCTGACTTTGTAAAAGGAGCACTTAGGGAAGCTTTAGTTTGTCATTTGCCTTCTTGCTGGATGCTAGTCTCCTATATCACCACAAGGTTCCCTTCAGGCTTCTGTCGGTATACAAAAGCTACACTGCAGACACATTCAAGCTTCTGACTCCTAAAACTTCCTGTTGGAGTGTTCCTTAACTCACATAAAGCATTTCTCTTTGTTCTTTTATATCCATTTTGCTCTGAAATCCACTTCCCCTGATTATCAATACATTTCCAGCTTTTGTTGTTGCTGTTAGCATTTGTTTCGTTCAGTTCTACCACTTCCTGGCATAAAGCTGTTCCGGTCTCTGCACTGCTCCTATGTGTTCATACTGGGAACGTTTGGTTCCCAGATGGTGGAAGTGGGTCACTAGAGGCAGACTGCTGAAGAGAATACTCAGTCCTTGGTTCTTACTATCTACCCTGTAATAACCAACCTCTGCCACACATTCCCCTTAAACTGAGCTGCTTCCCATGCCTTCCCACAACAAGAACTCAGTCAGTTCTTTCCTCAAGTTACTTCAGTCAGGAATTTTGTTACAGTGAAACAAAAACAATAATTAAGGCAACTACTAAGTAATTAACAGGCAGGTAGGAATACAGAGTAGATAGCTCCCAGGAGATCAGGAGCAGAGCAAGGCAGGAATCAGGGACTGGGTACCACCTTCAGGTCCGTTCAGGTTTTGGATGGGGCAATGCAAGATTTCATCATGATACTCAGAATGGGCTGCAACTTAAAAGTTACAAAATATTTATTTCTAGAATTCTGCATGTAATATTTCTGGGCCACAGTTGATTGTGAGTAACTGTAAAGACATATCATAAGTTGGTGTGGGAGACTACTGTGTATTTTTTCTAAGAATTTTAACTGATTTTTTTCATAAATGTCCATTTTAAAACTTTTCTTGCTGCTTCACTGAAAAGTTCCTTTCTTGCCTTCTGAGTTAGGAAATACACTTCAAATCTTTTACTGGTAGCTTCCCATCATAGATACTTCCTCAGATATAATTACTCCCATTTATTAAATTTCATCTGCTTTTTATAAGCTCACCGTCTTTATTTACTATGTGGTGGCTTTAACAGTGTATCAATGGTATATTCTTTTCTGTTTTTGATTATGTAAAGCTTTTCAAGTAGTATCCACTATCCCCTTTAACCACAGTTATACACAGAAAATGCTTTTGCTTCTTCAGTTTAATAAGTACATTGAATATAATTAAAAGTGTATGTATGTGTGCGCGTGCTCCATATTATGTCTAATTAAAGAAAAATGGTATTAAAATGAAAAAGGAATGCACAGCTGCAGAAAACACACACACAAGTGCACGCGGCTTCTTGAAGTAACATCCCCATATTAAGTCATTTATCTTCAAATGCTATCTCCTTAAACAAGATTCAAAAGTAGTTACAGAAAGAGAAGAAAAGATTTACTTTATACTTTGGGTAAGAGTCCATCACTGAGGGAAATCAGAGCAAGAATTTGGAGACAGGAACTGAAGTAGAAGCCTTGGAGGAATGCTGCTTATTGGTTTGCTCCTCGTGGCTGGCTGCCTGGCGCACTCTCTCTCTCTCCCCCCTAGGTTGGTATTCTGACATTTTTTAAAATAACACTATGGGTTAGTAGAAACAGAAAAGAACCAATTCAGCTTGCTTTCTTAAGTTGACCCATGGCGACCAGCCCCGGAGGTGGCTTTACCCACAGTGAGCTGAGCCCTCCCACAACAATCATCAATTAAGAAAATGGAGGACAGGATAGTCTTGTGAGAACATTTTCTCAATTGAGATTCCCTCTTCCAAATGATTCTATCTGTGCCAAGTCGCAATAAAACTGGCCAGCAGAATACCCCAACATACCAGGAAGTAAGTAGGTCATCAAGAATGGTTTGGGTTTTTTTTTGTTTTGTTTTTTGAGTTGTGGTCAATGGTGTCCCAGAGATCTCTAAATATTACAGGCTACTGTCAGTGCTTTTGATTATCCTCCAGATCTTAATGGTAAGACTAAATTGCCGAAGACACTATATATTTGAATCCTAAAACATGAAGAAATCAAATGGGTACTGACCAGGAAGCTTCATCTCTACTGGCTAGCTAGAAGGTGCTTGCTATGTATGATAGCAGAAGAGAAAAGGAATCTCAGCCAGTGGTAAACTTTTCAGGCTACAGCAAATGGTCTGAGCTTGACTCCACCCACAGATGCAATAGTGGCATGGATGCTACAGAGTAACCAACCATGTTCTGACTGGATTTAAGGCCTCTTCCATAAAATGGAACCCATATTTGCCATTGTTAACAGGGCAAAAAAACCTGTGGGTATGTCATAGGCACTAGGAGAAAACTAATATCCTAGTAAATGGATTATTATTAAAAGAACTCCTAATGACTTACTGCGATATACAGATCAGTGCACCTCTCAATCATAATCAGATTCTACTTCTTCTTGAAGTAAATAGCAATTAATACTGAGACCCATAACTGGTTGACAGTGGAGAATAAAAGGCTGAGGAGTGTTAAGCCCTAAATTGGATATCCATTTCACATACATACCTCCAAAGCTTAGGAATTTTCTAGACAGAAGAGGATCACTGCTCATAGGAATTCACAGCAATTGTAACAGCATGTAAAAGACCTGTGCAAGCTCAAGTCACACAAAATCCCAGCAGGAGTGGAGGAGGTAGATTCAAAGTCCCACCATTAACTGAGTTATTACGTAGGCATTTGATAGCTGCTGGAATGGGGAGAGTCAGCTTTCTTTAATGGTGTAACCCCCAGTGGGTCAACCATACACCAGAGCAGGCCCAACAACCAAGCGAAGCTAGGCTTGAACTTGCTGGGTTTAAAAGAAAACAAGAGAGAACTTGGAAGTTGGGTGGGTAAAGAGGTAGAAATGGACCTGGGAGGGAGACCATTATCAAAATACATTGTATGAAATTAAAGGAGGCCAACCCACAGATCCAGTGTATGGGTGTAAACGGGGAAGGAGTTTTTACTTAACTTTTGGCACATTCTTCTACTGATCTTGCTTAGTTACATCTTTCCTAGGCTATCCACTGCAGACTAGCTTTAACATTCCAGGGATTAATTTTTAACTTTTGTCACAATCCTCACATCTTTATCGTTGATAACCACATTAAAAAGACACCAAGAAAAGGTCACCAAAGAAGACATGGGGGGGGTGGTAATGGGAAAAGGATTCATGAAACCCACTTAGCTCAGATTTAGTCTCCAAATAGCATCCTGGATACCATACAACCAATTTACTCAAAGTTTGCTGCTCAGGGAGTAATGAATTCATCTCTTACTCAGTTAGTTTTTGAACTGAGAGGGATAAAACCTAAGCTCATTAGAAGAAATGTCAAAGTGTGAACTACTTCAGCCTTTTAGCACTGTAAAACAAAAATAAGCTTGCCTACACAAAAGCCAAAAACATACATTTATTTGTTGATAGATCCTATGTGAACAGAATTTATATTCATAATGGCCTGATTTACTTCAGGGGAATGAAGCCAGTCAGAAAAATAAACAAGAGTTCCAGCATCCATTTACTTGTTATTCTTTTGAAAGTCTTTTTTTTTTTTTTTTTAATTTAAAATTTTGTCACTAAAGGAAGGATCAACAAGCAGAGTGTGAAGATCTCATCTAAGACCTCTGGGAGACCCGGAGAGGTCAGTGGCACATGTAACCAAGACCTATTATCCTCCCCTGGAATGTGACAAGTGGACATAGGAAGTTTTTGTGGCCCATATATGCTGTGTAATTTTCAAAAACTGTTCTTCTTAACTGTTCTTTACAAGGACAGAATCTTCTTCATGTGCCAAAACACTCGACTTGGCTCAAGCAGTGGCTCTTGCCTCGAATGTGGAAGGTCATGCAGTCCACCCTTTGGGCCAGGAAGGGAGGGGAGGAGCAGAGCAGCACACTACAGCACATAGTACACGCCAGTTGGAGAAGTTACACAGACTTTGGAAGAACATGATGTTCAAGAGGGTTCAAGTGACTGTAACACCACCTCTCCATTTCCCACTATTAATGAACTATTTCAGAATAGTTAGCAGTCTTTGAGAACTGAATCACTGAACTCTTACTATGGCCATGATCTGGCTTCAAGCAACTCATTCACATGAAATCTCAGCTTCCTTATCCTTGAAAGGAAGGAAATGAACTAGGTCATGGTCAAAGCTCTTTCTTTAGTACAATTCTGCAATGAGGCTTTTGGCCTACATCCAAGTAGAATTCATTATCTAAATCTTTGCTGATTCCTTTTAGTAGAGAAATAAAGCACAGGACTGAAGAACAACAACAACAAAATCATGACGCAAAGTCTCACTATATATCAAGTCAAAGACACAGTGACTAACAGCCTTGAGTAGCTGCTGTCAGTACAGAAATCAGGTCAACCAGGTACAAATGGTCTGACCCAATCCTCTGAATCGCCTATGCCCCAGAACAGAAGCCTAGACATTCAAGTCCTAGCTCTAGCTGGTCACTGTGGAAAATTCTTGGATTTGGCATCTGAGACCCCAGAATTCAAATCCCGTTCTACTACTTAATAAGTTTGTGATCTTGGCACCTCATTTCTCTGAGTCTTTGTTTCTTCCTCTAAAAATGGAGAGTGCTTCATCTTAGAATCATACACAGTGTTAGCACACTAAGATAGGGCCTACCGCACTGCATATTTTTCAGTGGAATTTTCCCTACTTCTTTTTCCATGTGATAGAGACAATATTCTCCCTGGGTTCCTCTTAATATATTGGGATTCAAACGAAAAATTACATGTTAAAATTAAGAGGAACCAAAGCCTGTCCAAAACAGAACTCTCCCCGTAACTGTCCTATGTCCTACCTTTCCCTAGCACTCCTGTTGTAGGTTACACCACAATGGCCTCCTAACCAGCCTCAAAACCCCCTCATCTTCAGCCTCTCCACACTCTACAGGAACAAGACACGTGTGCACTCAGAATACAGCCTGCACTCTATGGAAGCCTTCAGATGCAGCACACTCTGAGTTGCCCCGATGGGCAATGCTTTCAGCATTTTGGTAATTCTCCTCCTTGCTCCTGGACTTTCACATATGCTTTGTTTTACTTGGATTGGTCCCAGTGGCTCACACTCTAGTCTTCACTGTTACTTCCTTCAAAAGCCTGACTAAAATGGCACTTACTCAAGGACCAAAATAGGTCAAATCCCTGTTGTTCGTCTCAGAGAACTAGCCCCAGAACTTAGGAAAATGTCAGACACTTCAAGTACTCTGTAAACATCTATCGAGGAGCAAATCAAGGGACACTGTGTCCAGATGCCTCATTTAGCAAACAAGAAGTGCTAAGTGACCAGCGGAACAGTGTGAGATGTGAAGAAATGGTCTTATTCCCAGGCCAATGTTTCCCCTGTTAACTGGAAGGTTCTTTCTGGCTCCACATTCTTTTATCTTGGCAAATCCAATGAGGGAGTTGAAAATATTTAACAAGTGGAAGATACTTTCTTGCTGTTTTACTTCCACCTCCCCTGCAGGGCAGTTTACGGCACTATTATCCTTTCTGTACCTCCTCACTCCAGTACATTCTACATTACTGACTAAGCTACAAGAAGAGGTAGACAGTTCCTGTAAAGAAGGAATTATATTCAATAACATAGATACAATGGTGGGGTGTGTGCCATACAGAGGAAGTGCAGTTTGGCTCTAATTGTCCAGGGAACAGTTAAATAAAAAGGAATCACAGAGAAAACTCCTGAGATAAGATTTTGAAATGTAAATAGTTCCTCAGGGTCAAAGGAAACTCGTTGAGAAAGAGGTTTTTTCACTCAACCCCACCCAATACAAGACAAGCAGCCTTTCTACAGAGGGGGAGTGAAAGGCTCACTAACTCCACAAATGCTACTTCGGGTATCCCTAAAAGGGGGGAAACATAAAAACCAAGGAAGTAGGTCAGAGCACCTCCTATGCCACGTTTGATGCAAACGCATGGAAAGTCACGTAAGACTTACCAGTAAGAAATCACCAACCTCTGTTAATGGGTGCCCATTTGGCTCCTTCTCTAGACTCAAGAAATAAGGCGAAGTCGGACTTAGTGGAGCATGTCTTTTAGCTCCAGATTTGGGAAGTAGAGGCAGGCGGATCTCTGTAAGTTCAAGGCTAGCCTGGTCTATACAATGAATTCCAGAGTTCATAGGGAACAACTGGGGGGGGGGGGGGGGAAGGGTGCGGTAAAACTGCCTGAAGACCTGCGCTGGCCAAACAACGCAAAGGCCACCACCACCTACTCAACCTTAGTCAGACGCTACCAGTGGCGATGGCTCGCCAGTCCACCCACCCCCCCGCAGCCCCAACCTGGTGCCACGGAACTCGGGCCACCGCCCCGCTCCCCAACCCTCCCACCCCCACCCAGTCTGGCAGTCGCTCACCTCTGCAAGTTCTCGATCTCGGCGGGGATGCTCTGCAGCTGGTTGCCGCCCAGGCTGAGGGTCTGAAGCGCGCGCAGCTCCAGCAGCGAGGCGGGCAGCTCCTGGAAGCAGTTGCCGCTGAGGTTGAGTACCTGGAGGCTGCGGCAGAGCGGCGACCGGGCCAGGCCCTTGGGCAGCGAGCCCGGGCCGCCGAGCCGGTTGTTCCTGGCTAGCAGCGTGCGCAGGCCGCTCAGCGTCAGCAGCTCGGGTCCAAGCGCCGTGAGCGCGTTGCCGCTCACGTCCAGGAGCTGGAGGTGCGGGAAGCCGCTGCCCAGCGCCCGCGGCAGCGACGTCAGGCGGTTGTACGGCAGCAGCAGCCGCAGCAGCGCCTCCCGTGCGCCGCGCCGCTCCTCCGCACGCGCCTCCAGCTCCGACTCCAGCGCCTCGGCCGACACGCTGAGGCGGGACCAGTTGAGTTCGGCCTCCCCGAGCGCGGCCTCCTCCATCCCGCCGGAGCCCAGGCCGCGAGCCGAGGCGGCGCGCCCCGGAACCTGAAGCGAGCGCCGCGTCGGAAGTGGCGCGGCGCGGCCCGGCCGGGGCGCTCACCCAGCGCGCCCGCCGAGTCACGCGATGGCCAACGCGGGTTGCGCGCGCAGCTCGGGGGCGGGCTCCGCCTCACGTGGCGTACGGCGCGGCGTCCGCTGCGCACGAGTCGAGGCCTGGCGCTTCCGGGAACGGTCTGAGGGAGTTATGCTCGCCCGGACGTCACGGGGCTCACGGAGTGAACCTGAGGCTCCCCGGAGCGGGCTGCTCGCCCTTTATAGTCCGGCGCCCTTTGGCCTTGGCCGCTAGAGTAAACAGCTCCCTGGCTGATGATCCTGTTCGAGTGCCTGCGCGTCACGGGGCGCCACCTCCTTTGTTCTCACTTGAGCCCAGGCCCCCATTTCTGCAGGATCCAGATAGAGCAGCCAAGACGGGAACGCAGCCCGAGAATTTAAAATCTGCAGGAGAGAGGGCCTTGTGGCCCACGTCTCTAGTCCCGGCTCTGAAATGTACGGACAGCTGTACTGAGTTTTGAGGCCAGCCTGACCTACATAGCTAGTCCCAGGCTAGCCAGGGCTGTACGCTGAAGAACAAAGGCCTCTTCGAAGCTAAAGCCAAAGTCAGAGATTGCAGTCGCCCCATCTGGAAAACCTGCTTTAAGACCGTCCCTTCCCTGCTTGCCTTTTCTCTTTTAAAGTAGCATTGTCCACAGAGAGAGTTCCAGGACAGCCATGGCTATGCGGTGAAACCTTGTCTGGATAAACAAAACAACAAAAACACCATTGTAAAAGTAATGTGTGTCGAATAAGAACTTTGCCCGTGTCAATTACAGAATCACTCCTGTGGGCTTTGGTCTCTTGTGGGTGGGAATGAGCTTGGGAGTTGGATGGAGGAGGCCCCTTGATTTGACCTAGTTTACACTGAACTGAGATGGAGAAAGCCTTCCAAGTCCTCTGCAAGGGCAAACTAGGTAGAATTTAATGGGGAAATTCTTGACTCTGGCTCTAACTCACCAATTCCAGTAGATGTATTTTCGTCCTGATCCCTTTTCAATTTCAATCTTTTCTGAAATTACATTTTGTAATTATAAAGTCATTAATGGAAATGAGAGAAATACTTAGCTTTGTTTCTTACCGAGTTTAAATACAAGAAAGTTATGTGGTAGCCAATGGGATTAACTTTTTTTTTTTTTTACTAAAAGTCATAATTGCATGTCCTCTGTCATGTAGGTGAGAGACTTCGTGCTTCTTCACAGCTAAGCTTTATGGTTGAATTGTCATGGGAAGATATAGTTTGTTAGTTTAACAGTCCATGGGTGGGCTGGGCACTGGTGGCACAAGCCTTTAATCCCAGCACTCGGGAGGCAGAGGCAGGTGGATTTCTGAGTTCGAGGCCAGCCTGGTCTACAGAGTGAGTTCCAGGACAGCCAGGGGTATACAGAGAAACCCTGTCTCGAAAAACCAAAAAAAAAAAAAAAAAAAAAAAAAAAAAAAAAAAAAAAAAAAAAAAATTAAAAAAATAATAAAATAATAAAATAAAATCCATGGGTGGAATTAAAAAATGCGTGTAGGGCATAGTGGTACCTGGGATTAAAAATCCCTGGACTCAGGAGAGGTGGAAGTATCTCTGTGAGTTCCAGCCTGATCTACATCGTTTTAGGACTGTCAGGGCAACAAAAAAGAAACCATGTCTAAAATATAAAATCTTCGAGTGTCTTGAAGACATCTGATTTGAAAGTTTCTTTTTTAAAATGGACCTTATTTCAGATCAAACTAATATTCTAGAAGAAACCCTACGGTGATTAAGAATACTTAATGTTTTAAAAATGTGTACTCTTGATAAAACAACAAACAGTAGCAATGTGAAATGAAAAAAAAAACGTGATTCAGAAAAAGAGCTAAGATTACACATCAGGTAATAAGGAAAAGATGATCTGAATAATAGAAATGGAAGCTATGTGGGAAGTCCTGAATAGGACATAAATGCCTTTTTAAATAAACAGTGAAGGAAAGGGGGTGGAAAATGGAGCTGCAGCAAAGGAATGTGCAAACTGACAAAATTGTGAGTGTACTGCTTGAAGAATGAGCTATTTTAATAAAGATTTGAGCTATCAGTATCTATTTGTTGGATTTAGGATGGATGGAAGCGACCACTGAACAGAAACTGTTTTCTAAAAGTTGAACATGGTGTTATTTTGAAGCTGTAACAAGAAACAAGAACACTAGCAATACCAATGTAAACAGTGTATCTCCTCAGGCAGAAGAGGCTCCTGTGGAAAGAAAAGCTCTTTATTTTCATTTTTGTGCATGCCCCTATATTCAACTCCCTACCATTCATTGTAGATATGATTTGCTTATAATTAATTTTTATGTAAGTGTAGTAAGTAATGTGTTTCTTCACAACTTGTTTGTACATGTGTATTCTTGTATCTTTGCCCTTTCAATCTACCCTCACTCTCCCTTACCACCCCAGCCCTTCCCTCCTGACCAACCACTTCTGCTTTCATGTGATGTACACATACGCTCTGCATATCTGGGTTATGGTGTTGGTTTTCTTCTTCTTTCAAACCAAACCATTCTTCCTTCCACTCAGTTCCTTTTTTGCACACACACATACACACACTCACACGCCGCACATAATCTCACACACATACCACACACTCACACACACACCACACACACTCACACATACATACATACATACATACTCACACACACCAGACACTCACACACACCAGACACACACACACACCACTCACACACATACATACCACTCACACACACACATACCACACACACCACTCACACACACACATACCACACACACACACAACACTCACAGATACATCTGTATATGTACCTTTTCTACATATGGAGAGAGATTTTAAAATCTATATCAATGTATGAGAGAAAATGTGGGACATTTGTCTTTCTGTGTCTGATTTATTTCTCTTTACATGGTGATCTCCAGTCTATACATTTTTACAAGTGTAATTTCTTTCGGATAATTTTCACTGATTGGACTAGTGAGTCTGACTTGCCTGGTTGGTCTTTCCTCCTTCCTTCCTTCCTTCCTTCCTTCCTTCCTTCCTTTCTTTTGTGATTAGGTTGGGTCAAAAGATCCCTGAGAGGAGCATCTATCTCCCTTTATGATTTTATCTCCTGTCCCCACAGTGACTGAGCTTTGGAGTAGCAGTATATTTACCAACGTTTTTAGTTAAAAGCAGGCTAACATCTATTAAGCATCTACGTTTATTAAGAACTTGGCGCTTACTTTTATTTTCTACATCAGAGAAATTACATTTCAAACAACTTATAAATTTAATATAACTTACTAAAAGGAGCTTTTGACCCCATTTTAGAGGGGAGAAAACCTAAGCTAAGTAAATGTCTTGTATGACATAAATAGTGACAGGCATTGTAGCAATTTAACATTACATCTGTGTGACTCCAAAGTCCATGACCTTTAAATTACGACACCCTGCTTCATTGAACCTAACCTTGTGTGTGTGTGTGTGTGTGTGTGTGTGTGTGTGTTTCATTCAGAATGATAAGATTTTTTTCAAGTAGTGAGTAGACAGGATTTCAAAGGGCATCTACCTACTTCTGGCACTTCAAAAATATTGTGATTATTAGAATCATAGGAAGTTTATAGAGGTTGGGAATTCTGTGCATATCACATACCAGTCAGAGTAGACCATTTAGTTAGCAAGCACCTAGTTGAAAATAAAATCTGAGGTGCTATGCTTTTGTTATGTGACCCTACTTTAGGACCACAATTGATCAGAGAGGCCATCTGTAGACTGCCTGGGAGCTCATCATTTGTACGACCCTGACCTAATGAAAATAATCAGAAGTGTGTATGTGTCATTTGTACGACCCTGACCAAATGAAGATGATCAGAAGTGTGTACATGAGTGTATGTGTGCAATTCTCATTCTGTCTTAGGAATTTAAACCCAAGGAACCCAGAGAGAAACCGTGGAAGCTCACCAGAAAGAGACATAGAGTTACAATAATTTTTTCCAGTTGTGAAACCTATTTGCAGAGACCATTGTCTATCAGATGATGGCCAAATGTTCAGACTGGAACACAGGGTTTTGAATTATTTCCACTGCAGGAAAGATTAAAGTTCTTTCATCTTCCTATCACTGCAGTTAAAAATTTAAAGCAACTCAGTGACTCAGGGCCAGGTGTGGTGGTGTATTACTTTAGTCTCAGCACATGGGAGGCAGAGGCAGGTTCGGGGACAGCCTACTGTACATATTGTGTTCTAGGCTAGCCAAGGCTACATAGTGACCCAGTCCAAACAAACAAACAAGCCCAGAACAGTAATTCCCTGCTGAGACAAAACTAAAGGTAGGTAAAACTTTAGTGATTCCTTTTATTTTTTTTTTAATTATTAGTTTTAGTAAGTGTACAAAAATAACGTATTTCCTCACGATAGCATAGATATCATTGTACTTTGCTGGAGACTGTGGTGTTTGAGAACATCCTAAGGAGCCAGCCTCAGTGTTTACAGGGGCTCGAAGTAAAAAGGGGCTTCAGAGGGTCAGCCGGTTTAGTTGGAGTTGACAGGTTGAATGGTTTCCTGTAAGCCTTTCCTCAAGCAAAGCTTCACCACTGATGGCTGGACTCTCTTTATTTTGAAAACCCGGGTAATAACAAGATCTTTTTGTATGTGAGTCTCTTTGGCTGAGCATTTATTAGTGCTATATGATACTACCATTGGGCTTACTTCATTTTAAGCTTTTTTTTTTTTCCATCTAAAACCTGATGAAATCTTTGGGGCAGGGGGAGACAGAGAAGAATAGAAAGAGAGAAAGTGAGGCTGGCCCAGAACACGTGGGAACAGAGAAAGAAAGAGAGTGGAAGAAGGGGGCTGCTGTGCCTGGCTCGCACCAGGCAGGCAATGACGCAAGCTGTTGCTAGGTTGCTGTTGGGTGAGCCTAGTGGAATTGTCTGTAAGACAACACAAACACTATGTGGATATACATTGAAAAGTATAATTACTAAAAATAGGGGTTGGCGAGATGGCATAGCAGTTAAGAGCATTGGCTGCTCTTCTAGAGGACCTGGATTTAACTCCAAGCACCCATGTGCCAGCTCATAACCACCTGTAACTTCAGTCCTAAGGGCTCTGATGCCCTCTTCTGGCTTCCAAGGGCAGTAAGTTCATACCTCAAACCTCAAAGCCCACCCACAGTGACACACTTCTCTCAGCAAGACCACACCTCCTAAACCTACCCAAATAATGTCACCAACTTGGGATCAAGTATTTAGGTGCCCGAGAATATGGGAGAATATCTCAGTTTGAAACACCGCATTGCCTTTACGTATGTAGGACTCCCTGTGTAGGAATAGAAAGCATAGATCATTGAAAAAATGCAGTTTTAGAAGGGAAACATATACATATCACCTGAGCACAGGAAAGACGTTAGTCATCCGGGAAACATGAATAAAAACCACAATGATCTATTCATGCCCACCTAGAAAAGCCAAAATAAAATAGCAACCAGTGTTGGTGCATATGTGAACAATGGGCTCATAGGCTATGATCTATCTCATAGGCTGATGGTGGAAATGAAGAGTGGGTTAGTCACTATGGAAACCCATCAGGATGGTCTGAAAAGGTTTAAGACAGGAGTTACATGACAGTAGTCCCAGTCTCGGGAATATACCAAAGAAAACATGCAAAAAAGAAAGTCATCACAAGCATGCACACATGAACGTGCATAACAGCATTATTCATTACAGTGGAAAACAGGAATTAACCTCAAACCCATAAATGGATAGAGGGTTGATAAAATGTGGTCAATCCATACAGTGAGTGGAACACTGTTAAGCAAAGAGATGTCAATACATGTTACTCTTGAAGACATTATGCTAATCTATCTGTGAAAGAAACCAGTCATAAATGAGCACATAGTATATGATCTTACGTGACTCCCAGCTAGAAGCTCCTGGCAGTTCTTGTCACCATGTTATCTGCTCTGCTAGAAGGAGTATGTTGACTGACAGACGGGCTCACTGACATTCTGAACTATAGTTCACCTCGACTATTCTGAGGGTCAGGCGGCAGCCAACCCAGTTAAGACAGGGGGATGGTAATCCATGGGCTGTGTGGATGGGAAAGAGAGACAGATGTCTTAATACAGAACTTTCCATTACTGTATGTGAGTCTGTGTGTTAATGGATAAGGCCTCAGTGGGACACACTGTACTGAAGGGAGAAGTCTCCTTTGCTCACTCCTTTCTGGACCCTCATTCTCCGTACCACGGGATGTGTATAACATCTGTCACTCTTATTTTTCCACTTATCTTTGTCATAATGTAATAGAAAAGGTCATTAATTCAGGAACATATAATGAAAGTACGAGAATTGAAATCCCACCATCCAGAAATAATCACTGCTATTATTATGATCATTTTTTCTTCCTTCGTGAGCATACAGTTCCCCTCACAAGGCTGACATCATGCACCATGTGCATATAAAGCTTTGTACTTTGTTTTTTTTTTCTCACCAAAATTATATAGCAAATATTTCCCACATACTACTTTATTAGACCTCAAAATTTTGACTTAAAAAAATGAGTTTAGAATAAGTGCCCAGCAGAGGTTTAGAGTTTGCTTTTTAGTTCTCATCATGACCCCTGGAAAGACTTTGAAGCTAACAACTACGGCTGTAGAAATACTGTCTTCTCACAGTTCCTTACTGAACATCTGTGGCAACAGGTTGGTAATAGCAGTGACTCTGAGCCCTCTCCCTGAGGACTGCCACTCAACTATCCCTTCAAAGACCTGCTGGTCCCGCCTCACTTGCTTCTTACCTGGCTGATCAGAGAAAACAGCCGGCATACAGGTAAGATCTTTACATAAAGAGAATGCCTATTTGGGAGGAATTGCTGGCCAGACAATATCTTACAGTGTAACTGGAGTGTTGAGGTGTCTATTCCAACTGTGTCTAGTCCCTTAACAATCATGTTGCCACAGCGATGGTTTTTCTGCAAACCAGGCAGACTGCAAGAAGGCATAACCACTAAGGCAAGGCTTCACTACTCAGCTATTCTGTCTTAGAATAATCTGCTTTCATGAGTATTAATTAGTGCATTCATCTCTTTTGCTTGTTTTGAGTTTTTTGGAGAGGTTGTTTTATTCTCTCTCCACCCCCTTTAGACAGTGAAACTTTGTTTAAAAAAAAAATTAAGCCAGATTCACTTAGTTCTACTAACGAATATGTATAGGATCTAAGATATATGGACTACTCTGATGGGTATTTTAAATAAGAGGAGTGCTTAGTCCCATTCTCGAGGAATGGTCAGGCTCGTAGGTCTGTAGTGAGGCAGGAATATAAATAGCTACAAAGCAAAGTAGATAAGTTAAAGGTGACTTCAATATTCTCGTCTATTAAAAATTATTTTAATTAAACCCACTTTACTGTTAGGATCATTGAAAGCAAGCTTTATTAATGCGTAAGAGAATTACACAGCAGTGCCTAGGGCAGAGGAACTGCAGAGGGGTGAAAATTCTGCTTACCGGGAGTTGAAGGCGACAGGGAAGGCCTGGGAGTTTATCTTTCTTAATGATGAAAAGCTTTTGTATCAGAAAGCGTTAATAAAATCTTCTTTTTGTTTGTTTGTTTGTTTTTGTTTTTTCGAGACAGGGTTTCTCTGTGTAGCCCTGGCTGTCCTGGTACTCACTCTGTAGACCAGGCTGGCCTCAAACTCAGAAATCCGCCTGCCTCTGCCTCCCAAGTGCTGGGATTAAAGGCGTGCACCACCACTGCCCGGCCATGACATTTGGCTATAGCCCTGGTAGCTGTTATCTGTCATATTACCCCTTAAACGATGTCAGTAATGATACAGGCGATGGTGTGTGTGTGCGCGCGCGCGTGCGTGTCTGTGTTGGGGGTACGGCACCATGATGCTGGGATGTATTAGTGAAACTTAAAGTATGGAGGGATAATTAGAAATTAAGCGAAGTGGAAGGCTGGATTCAGCTAGAGTGCTGTATCTTTATCTACACACTGATGGACTTCTGTGGTAGAACTCAAATGGTGGAGTGGAGCGACTTGGTTGACAGTCACACATGGAGTACGGGTTAGAGAGATCTGTCTGCTGGGTGTGCCTACGCTCGATCTGGAACGTACAGGGATATGATGAAGACCCCACTGCCCACAGGCGGCTGTGGCTGTGGGCCGGGTTTTCTGATAGCTGAAGCAAATGTCTACCCTTTTGTCCTTCACAGAATGGCTTTCTTTTTGATGTGGGTTAACTTACTTCTACTTCTTCATGGTGCAGGTGAGTGATTTTTTTTCAAAAAACTTTGAATTTTGAAACTATTTTGGAGATCATGAGGACAGTGATTAAAAAAATATTAAAAAATAAAAAACGACCAACCAAGCATGTGATTTAATCTCTTCATATCTCAGTCTTGTTATTTGTTAAATATGAAAAACAAATGCTACATTTGCCTTGCAAACCGTGGTGAGATGGGTGGGAGAGTATAATACACATTTTGTAAAAACATTAGTTCTGTTGTAACGAGAAACCCCTCCTCCAAATTTGGTTTGTCTGTTTGAAGCCATAGCCACATGACTAACTTTATCGCCATGTTCAGTGCAAACTTCCCAGCAGAAATAAAAATACACTCAGAGCCGGGCAGTGGGGGCGCACGCCTTTAATCCCAGCACTCAGAAGGCAGAGGCAGGTAGATCTCTGAGTTCAAGGCCAGCCTGATCTACAGAGTGAGTTCCAGGACAGCCAGGGCTACACAGAGAAACCCTGTCTCAAAAAACAAAAACAAACAAACAAACACATTAGAAAGAAAGAAAATACACTCAGAACCCTCACCTTCATGTGACTTTGAAAGTACCCACTTTTATAGTATCAGAATATTTGGTCATACAACACAATTTCCTTTTAAAACTGTTTGTATTCAAGTCTGCAAAAATGTTGGTGACGAGCCTGGCACAGATTTTGAAATTGTTAATGTAATTCATCTAACCTGAAATATATAAGCGAAGTTTATTTTTAAAAAAATTTTAAAAAGCTATTGTGCCAACTGTTCAAGATAAGTGTTCTGCACAATGACCTGACATATCACTGTCCTTAAGGTGCGTGCCGTCTCTCATTCCTCCCTCAGTGGCTCTGTCTCTGATGGGCAGCATCAGTCTGAAGAGATCCTTAGACTTCAGAGATAACTTGGGGCTTAATACAAAACTTGGTTTGCTGGGCAATACTTCTTGGCTCTTGATGATTTCGGTGCATGTGTGTGTGTGTGTGTGTGTGTGTGTGTGTGTGTGTGTGTGTAGGAAAAGGAGACAAAGGCAAAGTGAACTGACAGTCACACTAAAGTGCTACCCAAACCATTAAAAAGAATGGGTGTGGAGGCGGATGAGAAGGGGGTCACAGCTGTTAGTGCTAACTGTATGTTTTACAGATTGCCTGGCACTGTGAGGTTCTAGACTATGAAGCCTTTTCTTCCAAGGCTATAAAGGGTACAGCTGGAGCAAGACCTCCTAGTCTGAATCCTAGTTGCTAAGATCAATGATCCCCTAGGAGAAGAATACATATTCTTATGAGAGAGGTTGGAATGAGTGCAGCTCCATACATCGGTTCTCTCCCTTGTGTCCCTCTGGAAGATGACTGAGCCATGTCATGTAAAAACAGTCACTAAAATCCCAAGGTATTTCACAACCACCGGGAGCAGGTGGTACCCTAATTATACATACAGAAGCAAAACTGCCTGGTGCTAGCTACATGATTAGTAAGGAGTTATTTAGAACTAGTGCTTGGATTCGTAATTTTCCGACCAGGGCTTTAAAAACTGCTATTAAAAAGGATGTGCAAACCCATCCTTCCAAGCATTACATAATGTGCTCCTTCCTATGCTGTCCCTTCTGTCTTGGCTTCCTTGTATCCACTCATTCATTTCCTTGGTAATTGATTTGCTCGTCAGCTTTAGAAAGAATGACCACTATTAGCTGAAAGAGCACTTTTTGGAGGGAGAGCTTTGGAACCCGAGTCCAGAGACTCAGCAGAGTGTACTACCACCCACAAAGTGAACTGCGTGTCCCCGAACAACTCCCCCCTAGGAGTGGAGAGCATCTGCTTCAGTGAACTTTGCAGACTAAAGTTAAATAAGGGGAAGAAAGGTCTTACAATATGTTTAGTGTATGGTAAACACAAAATAGACGTAAACCAACAAAGTCAAGGTGACTCACACACACACACACACACACACACATACACACACACACACACACACACACACACACACATACACAAATGGGGGTCTCAAGAAAGCCAGAGGTATGATTCTCATCTAAGTACAAAAGCCTGAGACCCAAGAGGATCCCATGTCTCACTTCAGGAATGAAGGCATGCAAAAGATAGCCCAGGTGCCCACCCAGGCATTCATATTACTTGTAGGTGGTCAGCTGTTCTGTTCTTTTCTGGACTAAGATAGAATGGGGACCGCTCACATTAGGGAGGATAACTGCTTTACCCCAGTCTATCCTTTCCATCGTTAATCTAACAATCTGTGTGCTAGAGTGTGGGCAGACTGTGCCTCTGTCCTCTGGAATGTCCTCTGCTGGATGTCTGGGGGTTGCGTCTTGCTAATGGCTTGGAAGCTTCCTTGCCTACTCAACATGACCCCAGAATTGCTTTTAGTGTTTAACTTAGTTTCCTTCTATTTCATCACAGATTTTATATAAAGCAGTGCCCTTGCTGAGGCTCCCTCTCACCAATTTGTCCCTTTTGCTGTCTGTCAGCTAGAGAGACAGATCAGACAAGTAGACACACACACACACACACACACACACACACAGGGAGGGAGGGAGGGAGGGAGAGAGAGAGATTCAGATTGAAATGGCAGGCTAGGGTCTTCATCTGTTGCTGGTAGCAACCTCAGGGTGTAAATAGTTTGAAAATATTTAGTCATGTGCTCTGTTAATATTCTTTCTCTCTCTCTCTCTCTCTCTCTCTCTCTCTCTCTCTCTCTCCTACCACAGCAAGGAATCTATACCATGCTAAGAAACCATGAGTTGTATATAGTCCATAGCTGTGGTCCCCCTCAACTGTCAGGTCCCTAGCAAGAACTCTGTCCTGCCTGGAGGTATTTGTGTCAGGTAGACTAGGTCAGTTTACTGAAAGATTTCCACATATTAACCATCTTTCTGACATTCCAATGAACCTTCCTAGGTTACTAAATCAGAGAGTAAAGAACAATTTCAAGATCGTTTTGACACTAGGTTGCCAGGAGTGCCACCTGCTCTGTCAGTCAGTCAGCCATGTTTACATAGGGCTGAGCTGGTAGAGGAGATGCAAAGGTTATGGTGCACAGTAGATGGGAGAGTTTTCTTTTGCCAGTGAGAACCTGGCAAGCAAAGCTTGGCTTTGGAGCCAACACTTGCAGTGACACAGCTTCCTGACAGGTTCCCTCTGATGGATCTATTTTGCTGAGTCATTCTGTGCCTGGCAGAATGCAGGGGCCAAACATACACACATGACAAGCCTCATCTTCCTTGCACAACGCTGTGGTCACTGGCCTTTGCTAACTTATTTCTTCTTTGAAAATCCAGTGTCAACAGAAGAGGTGCGGGCCCACCCGTTCACTGATGTGACGCTTGACTGCGAGTTCTCCTTCATAGACAGCACAGAGAACCTTGCGTTTTACTGGGAAAGAGAAGACATAATAGAAGAATATGACGTGGAAGATCGTGAGTTCTATCGATTTTTCAGGTACTACGACTTCTTTCAAGTCTTCACAAAGGTGGTTTACCAGTTTTACGACAATAAAGAGCAACTTGAAGACCAGAATGCCTTGTATGAAGGAAGAGTCTCTGTGGATCAGAGTGAGATTTCTGAGGGCATTCTGTCCCTTCTACTTCGAAATGTGGATTTCTCCGATGAAGCCTTGTACAAGTGCAAAGCTGTCACCCCCAATGGGAGAGGAGAGAGCACAGTCAAGCTGATAGTGGAAGGTAAAGGAACTTCTCCGGTGCACTTGCTTTCAAGTCGGCCTTCGGTCCACAAGGATAGGCTCCCGATCTTCTCTCCCGGTGGTCTCATTTTTCTATCTCAGATTACTTTATTCCTAGTGGAATATCAATTTACTTTAGTTAAAACAGTTTCTCTGAGCAAAAGGTGTCATATGTCTGTACCAGTATGTATCACTCACTAATTTAATATGAATGAACCTAAGGGTAACCAAAGCTGCCCTGGTTGAATCTCAAGTGTTACACATTGTAACTGTCACCCCTATTCCACGCCCCACTTCTTCCACACACCCCCATCTGCTACAACAATAAGTCCCCTAGGAAGGTGCTAAGGTCAGACACAGTTTAGTGTGAATGGCACTGAACTGGGAATCAGAAGACTGGGATTCTAAAGCCAGAGGACACTGGGCCTTCTTAAGGCTTTACTCTTCTCATTATTAAAGCATAGGTTTTAAGGCCACAGAGATGGCTTCTTAGTTAAGAGCATCAGTTTGATTCCTAGCTCCTACATGGCTCACAACCGTCTATAACTCCAGTTCCAGGCTAATCAACCATCCTTCTGATCTCCATGAGCACTGGGCATGCACATGGTGCCTAGACATATGTGTAGGCAACACATATACATAAAATTTAAAAATTTAACTATAAAAAGTAGTTTTAAAAACATTGATTGGGCTGAATTCACATTCCCCCAGGGACCCTTACTCTCCAGTATTGCACGGAAAACTGTCCTTTCTGACCGAGAGCCCATGGTACTGTGAGTCCTGCCAGGCTGCCTCCCTCCAGGGTAAGAGTTGAAAGAGATGGGAAGGCAATGAGAATTGCTTCTCAAGTTTTCTGTTTGTTTCTTTCTTTTTTGAGACAGGATCTTTCTATGTAGGCCAGTCTGGCCTTGCACTCACAGCAGTTCCCCCCCTCAGCCTTTTGAGCAGTGGAAATTACAGGAATGTGTCCCATTTATTACTTATCTTCTGTGATTAGCCTGTCTAAGTACTAAGTAGGCCTGACCTTGCTGAACTTCCGAGGTCAGACGAGATCTGGTTTGTTCAGGGTGGTGTGGTCACAGAGTCTGGAATGAACCCACAGTAAGAAGGAAAGATCCTCCACGTAAAGACAGCAGCAGTAGGGGCCTAGATGGCAAGAAGGTGCATATATCCTGTGTTTCTCTCATTTATGCTTGGGTCAAAATTTTCGCTGCAGTGGACCTCAGAACATGTTGTCTCCTTAAGGGTTAATATAAACACTGAAGGCTTGAACCTCCCGGGACTAAAACTAAACACGAACTAATTATTATTTTTTTTTCCCAACCAGATTCTGAAATGCCCCAGGTGAAGTTTGACAAGATCGATGATGAAGACGTGGTTACTTGCACATCCAAAGGCTGGTATCTCACACCCAATGTGACCTGGTTGGACCGGGGAGAGAGGGACCTGAGCAACCACAGTACAGTGGAGGTCCTGGAGGAGCAGATGAATGGCTTGTACAGAGTGTACTCTGTCCTCAGATACTCGGTCAAGTTAAACGAAAAATATGTCTGCCACATCACAGAGACGAACGAAAACAACCGGCCAATCAGATCCATCCGGCGGTACCCGAGTAAGTGCAGATCTGAGGGGGAGGGGGAGGAGTGAAAGGGCTGCGTTTCTCCACGTGGAAGTCACCCCTCAACCCCACCCCCAACCCCATTAACAGAACACGAAGTGTAGCAGGCGCTTCTGAGCACTTTGGGGATTTAAAGAAACCTCGGGAACATGAGTTTGTAGCCTGGGGTCAGAGAGGGTAGTGAGGTGGAGTCCTTGAAAAGAACTATGCTCTGGGGAATAACAGCTCTTGGCCAGACAGGTGGTTGTTACTCCCGATGAGCTTCTGCTCCTCTGCTAAACACATGAGCTTCCTGATGTGACAGGCTGAGTAGTCATAGCCACCATATGCTGTCCACTAACCACACGTCTGGAACTCTCCATACGTTATGTGTGTGCACATGTGTCTGTGTGTGCACGTGTGTCTGTGTGTGCACGTGTGTTCTGCGGATGTATATGTGTGTGTGCATGCATAGATGCAGAGACCAGTGCTGGTATTGTTCCTCAGCTGCTCTTTTTGTATTGTTTTTCATTTTTTTTGAGACAGGGTTTCTCTGTGTAGCCTTGGCTGTCCTAGAACTCACTTTGTAGACCAGGCTGGTCTGGAATTTAAAGATCTGCCTACCTCTGTCTCCCGAGTGCTGGGATTAAAGGTTTGCACCACCACGACTCAGCCCTCCATTTTATATTTTTGAGATAGGATTTCTCACTGAATCTGGAACTCACTGATTCAGCTATGCTGACTGGGCAGCAAGCTCCAGGAATCTGTCTGACTCTGGTGCCCCAGAGTTGGGATTACAGATGGCCACTGCTGAACGCAGTTTTTGTATGGATGCTGGAGAACCATACTCAGAGCTTCATAGTCATTCACCCATCTCCTCAGCCCACATATGTTAAGTCTGTACTTTAGCCCAGCAAGATAATTGCCTTTCCTGTTCCTTTCTATTTGAAGACATTAGGACTTTAAATAGTTTGACCAAACTCTTGACTAATGAACACAAAATTTGAATTTCTGGTAAACAATAATGTCATAAATGTCAAATATTATATATATGAAATTTATAAATACTGGTTACTAAAGTTAACTAGATGTCCCATATTTTATCTGATAAATTATAGTAAGAGAAACATTTAATAAGACAAGGAAAGGTTGAAGTTCAGGAATGATACCGTTGGAGAATTCACATCTCTGCAAGAAGAAATAGGAGACATTGTAACACTCTTTGCCTAGCAAAGTGTGCAGGGTAGTAATTCCTCAGGCCAGCAACACTGTTACCACCGGGAACTCGAGGACAGGTCAGTTCTTGGTTCTCATCCAGACCGTGGAAAGTAAATCCTGGGGAGACTTAGCACTGAGTTTTGATATGGCCTCAAGGTGTTTCTGACCCATACTCAAGTTTGAGAACCACTGGTGAATGATGTAAACCTTTGTGGGTGGTAAAGATACCCAGAGCATCTCTGTCTTCTCTGTGTGGGGGGTAGAGTCTCCTCTCAGCCATGTCTAATGGGTGAGGGTGACAGAGCTCCCATCTTCTTCCTCCAGTCTGGCAAAACAAGATGAACCAGATAGACTCATTCAAATTTCCCACATGAGCTGGCCTTCCCTTCATAGGGAAAAAGAGGTGCTCACTTATCTGCCAGACTTCTAAGTCTTTCCTACACATTTAGAAGAGCTTGCTGTCTGTGAACATTACAGTGGGCCTCAGACTCTCTTCTGAGAGCACCAGGATACATGATTAATGAGTTGACTTCAAAAATACTGTTGGTTTTTTCTTAATCCCCTTAAATTCCAACACCCCTAGAAATACCTAAGAAGCCATTATCTGCAGTCTGCCTGTTTTCTCAGCTCTGCAGCTGCAGGGCCTCTTCACACTGCCATTGCTCATTGCTCTGGGCTAACCAATTGCTATGGCTTTCTGACTGTTTTTTCCAGAATGCCATGCCTTTGTGCAGACTCTGCCTCTCTTGGAATACCGTTTTGTTTTTGTTTTTGTTTTTCTTTTCTTTCTTTTTTTCTTGATCCACGTCACAAACTCCTGACCATTTTTCAAGACTTGTTTCAAATCTGAAGCCCTTCTCTCACGGTCATTTCTATTTGTTCATTATTTTGTTCCTTTGCACATCAAATAGTTGTTGAGCTCCAGCTCTGTGCCATGTCCTTCTAGATACACACCAGTGAATCATGGATCCCACACTCCTGAAACTTTCATACTGTTAGTGGGATGGACTCACACAGTAAACAGGTGTCATATGTCCCCATATGAGCCCATTTACACGAAACTCAATATCAGGAAGAATTATCTATGCCATGTGAAGGAGTCAGAATAGTGGTAAACATTGGGGTAGGGGTGCAAAGGGACTAGGAGAACATGAAAAGATTTCTAGGGCGCTGGCAATAGTCCACTTATTGGTGTGGGTGCTGGTTATATGGTAGTATTCACTTTGCCATAGTGATTGCTAATGGTGCAATCTAAGTACTAAGCATGTGAGAGTGAGTAAAACAGAAGAGCTTAGGAGGCTAGCATGGGTGGAGCAGACGTGGGAGAAAGACACTGACACCAAGAATTGAGAGATGGAAAGCTTGTGAGAGCAGCAGCTAAGCCAGAGAGCCATGAGGGCTGAGGAGAGCAACAGAGGAGCTGTAACACTAAGCTAGAAGTTTGCAGAGGGACAGGAAGGGGAGCAGTCCAGTCTGCAGTCCTTCCTTGTCTGAGAACATTTCCTGCAGGGTATCCTGGAATGTGCTGTGGGTTGCTGACCTATGACATCAACTTCCTCACCATATGTCCCAGCCTCACACACCTAGCAGACAAGGGAGGGCTATCCTGAGGCTCAGAGCCTATGATGCTGGTTTCCCATCTTATCTGAGTGCTGACAGGAAATAGTATTTTTTCCCTTCCTGTTTCCTTTTATTTTTCTGTAATTGCTCTCCGAAAACATTTGTTGAGTGAATGAATGAATGAATGAATGAACTAGTAAATCAAAATTTTATCTTACACATGGATGGCAGTTAAGAAAATACTCTTAGAGTACTTTTAGAGCCCACTTAACTACCATTCTTAGATGGAACAAAGGATTCATTGATCACAGTTTTTCCTTCTTGTGTAGCTTTAAGAAGGCATCGCTGCTGAACCGCTTCTAATACAAAACTAACGTCTATGTTTTCTCCTCCCCCCCCTTCAGAGAAAAGGTTCAATGACTATAACTACTATTAAAAGATTTGAATGGAGGCTGGAAAGACAGCTCAGCCGTTAAGAGCACTGACTGCTCTCCCAGAGGTCCTGAGTTCAATTCCCAGCAACCACATGGTGACTCACAACCATTTGTAATAGGATCTGATGTGCTCTCCTGGTGTGTCTGATGACAGCTACATTGTACTCATATGCATAAAATAAATAAATAATTTTTTTTAAAAAAAAAGATTTGAATCTGCCATGCCTTTAGCCAGTGGAGTTCCTGGATTTTCTTGTTCTTTTTTTTGTCTTGGATACTTACTAACCAAAAAACTTAGAACAAAGCAAAATTAACAAACAAAAGCACTCCCTGCCCAAAAATCAAGGAGGCTATCAGTCCAGAGTGTTACATATTAACAGAGTCTTGCTTCTTTATCTCTTTTGCTTAAAGATTTGTTTTATTTAATCTCGCTCTTCCAACATGTTAAATTCTGAGTATAATTCAGAAGTCTTCACTGCAAAATGAAAGAAGATTAAAATTTTGGAGGACTCTGTGTCATATCTGTCTCACTGGGGTATTTGTCCATGCTGGATGACTTGGTGAGTTCAGAGCAGGTTTTTCTTTATTTTAGTAATGATGTTATTTGGGTACATTGCCAACCAAGAAGAGCCTAGTAAAGAGATACTTTTCCTAGATTATCATGAATATGTTTGCTGAAGTTCTTTTACGCATTACTGGACAGAGGCTGTGGAAATATCAGATATTCAACGCTGAGGCTAACTTGAACTTTTCTGTTTGTCCAGTGATTTTTATCTTCATTTTTCTTGTATCTAGATTTCTAAATCCTTGCCATCTCTGTGCTTTTTGTAAATAGATTTTATTTACCATTCTGCTATGGTCTGAATTTTATCTTTTCTCCCAAATTCACTCTTTGAAATCTTTACATCAAAAGTAGTGGGACTAAGAGATAGAGTCCCTGGGAAGTATCCAGGTCATTAAGGCAAAGTTCTCAGGATGAGATCAGTGTTGGCGTGAGAGGGGCCCCTTGTCCCCTCTACCATGTGTGGACAGATGAGAAGCGCAGTGTATGAACCACAAAGGGAGTTCTTGTCAGACACTGGATCTGTCAGCAGTTTAATCTTGGGCTCTCCACCCGTCCCAGCCATGAATAAGCCATCTTGGTGATGATGTATTGTTGTAGCAGCGCATGCGAACTTGGACATCTTCCTTTGTTCTATTTTGGGGACCTGGGTGTGGCTGTGTCTTTCCTGTTGTTCCAACTCACAGGACTCAAGCTGAGGTTATAGACAGAGGAGAAAATACCAATGGGACATTAATAAAGAAGAAAAGAAAATTGTTTGGGAAATATTTTTTAATTTATTTATTCTCTCAAATATTGTATCCAACTACAGTTTCCACTCTCTTCTCCCCCCCCAGTCCCTCCCTTCCTCTCCCCCTCCCTCTAGATCCACTCCTCCTCTCTTTCCCTTCAGAAAAGAAAGCTAAACCCTGCATAACAAGTCACAATTAGACTAGGCACAAACCCTCATATCAAGGCTCGACATGGCAACCCAGCAGAGTAAAAGGGTCTCAAAAGCAGGCAAAGGAGTCAGAGATAGCCCCACTCCCATTGGAAAACAAAATTTTTAATTGGCTTAAAACCTTAATTTTGTGAGTTAGATGATCAGGTGATAAAATAATTTTATTATTGGGCATAAAGAATATATCTGCTTCTAAAACCTCTGCAGAGGATAGTCCAGAAAGAGAACAAACCAGGGGGATGGACCTGTGCATTTGTACAGAAATGATATCTGTATTCCCTTTTACTTTATTATTTGTATGTATGTATGTATGTATGTATATATGTATGTATGCCAGAACATTTTAAATGAACACACATTAGCTCATTTAATCCTAAAAGGGTAGGTATAGGAGTTAGAGGGGTCAAGGACCTAATAAAAGTAATAGAAATTATTATTTTATTAAAAATGATTAAATGAAACTTGTTACTTAGTTTACTAATTTGCAAAATACAGAAAGGACAAAAAAGATTCCCGTGAGATAGCCAGCAGGTAAAAAGGCATTTGCTGCCGTATCTAATGACCGAGTTAGAGCCCCAGAAGCCAAGTGGTAGAACAATGAAGCAGACTTTCACAAGTTGTCCCCCAGCCTCCACATGTACACTGTGTGTGTGGTAAGGCCCTCCACCACATATACACAGAAATCAATAAATGTAAAAGTATCTTAAACAGGACAAAATTATCTTCCCAGTTAAGTACATCGGGGCTTACAGGAAGAGAGAGAAAGAGAAAGAAAGGTATTTGTGGAAGATTAAAAACATAGAAAAAACTATAATCTCAATGTTTGGGAGGCTGAGGCCAGAACGGTGAGGTTGAGACCAGCGTGGGCTGCAGAGTGAGATTGTCTCACAAAAAATAAATGAATAAGATAGCTGTTTATCAGCTCTGTATATGGAGCTAGGGAAAGGGTATTAGAGTGAACAGAGTCATCCCAGCTCCTTGAAATGGAGAATTTCTGATAGTTTTTGTATTTAAAACTAGGTCAACAACTAGAGAGATAAAGTCCCTTTTCTTGTGTAGGCAAAAACTTCTCACACACACTTTATTCTTTTGACAACTTGTACACGGGTCTGGATTTAAACAATGTATCCTTGGCTTACTCACAATCTTGTCCTTCTTATTTGTTGTAGCAATGCGTTCTTCTTACAGACCTGCATACTCTCATGTTACTATTAGTGTTACTTCTTTTATCTGACCCCAGCTGGTCAGGTCAGACCTGTGCCTCCCAGTGCTAAGCACTGGGGTGTGTGGTTTCCTCTTTGGTCCTTCCTGGTTTACTCCATCTGTTTTCCGTCAAAGTTGTGCTATTCCATTTGATATATAGATGGTGGATGATGCTTCTGTGCCAGCTTTGATCTCCAGCGAGGCTCAGAATTTCATTTCCTATTTGGATTTTCTACATGTGAGTGTTCTTTAGTACAAATTGGATTCATTGTACAATGTTTCTGTGAATGTTCTGTGTTGATGAGGCCAAGAGGATGCAGGAAAAACATGTCTAGCGTTTCTTAAGAGTTTTTTTTTTTTTTTTTCTGATATTCAGGAAGTTGAGACAGGAACATCTGGAGTTCAAGGGCCTCCTATGCTATGCAATGAGACTTTGTTGCTAACAAAAACAAAAGGGTACAGGCATTTGGGTACTTTATACCAGGCCTGCCCAATACAACAACACCATCTCAGGAGGAGACTGGGATGATATACAGAGGGTCAGGAATTTGAACAGAGGTGTGTAGCAATGGGTATGGGGAAACTGGGAGTAGTCTCCAGCAAGTCCCAGATGTCAGGAAAGCAAGAGGCTCCCAGGACCCAACGGGGATGAAATTAGCGGAAATGCCCAACAAAGGGGAGGGAGATCCTGTAGAGACCATATCCAGAGGTTAGGCAAGGCCCCTGGTTGGGGGATGGGGCCACCCACTCATCTCCAAATTTTTAACCCAGAACTGCTCCTGTCTAAATGAAGTATGGGGACAAAGTGTGGAGCAGAGACTGAAGGAAAGGCCATCCAGAGAGTGTCCCCCCTGGGGATCCATCCCATATACAGACACCAAAGCCAGACACTATTGCGGAAGCCAATAAGTGCTTTCTGACAGAAGCCTGATATAGCTGTCTCCGGAGAGGCTCTGCCAAAGCCTGACAAATACAGAGGTGGATGCTAGCAGCCAACCATTGGATTGATCACAGGCACCCTAATGGAGGAGTTAGAGAAAGGACTGAAGGAGCTGAAGGGGTTTGCAACCCCATAGGAAGAACAACAATATCAACCAACCAGACGCCTAGAGCCCCCAGGGACAAAACCACCAGCCAAAGAGTACACATGAAGGGACCCATGGCTCCAGCTGCATATGTAGCAGAGGAAGGCCTTGTCTGGCATCAATAGGAGGAGAGACCCTTGGTCCTGTGAAGGCTCTATGCCTCAGTGTAAGAGAATGCCAGGTGGTAAGGTGAGAGTGGGTGGGTGGGTTGGGGAGCACCCTCATAGAGGTAGGGGTGGGGGGAATGGGAAAGGAGGTTCCCAGAGAGGAAACTGGGAAAAGGGATAACATTTGAAATGTAAATAAATAAAATATCCAATTAAACAGCAACAACAACAGCATCTCTTTATACATGTCCATGGCTGCTGTCTTGTCCCTGCTGGGAATACTATCTCTGGTACTGGATTCAGATGTGCAGTGCAGCCTAGATCTCCTAGAGCCTTCCTATACAGCCTCAAGATGTGCCCATCTGGAAATCTCAAGACAACTCAGATTCAACCCAGGTGGCACTCCCGTTCCTTCTCTCCCACACAGGTGGCACTCCCGT
>JADRCH010000149.1:1177810-1255414 GCA_019843965.1 Rhynchomys soricoides | reverse complement strand
TCCCACACAGGTGGCACTCCCGTTCCTTCTCTCCCACACAGGTGGCATTCCCGTTACTTCTCTCCCCAGCCAAGTGGTCTATTTTCACAGTCTCAGCCAATGGCACTATAGTCCAAGAGCCAACTTGTGCTGAAGCTACCTCCTTAAATTTTAGTTAACCCCAAGGCCATTATCTTGGTTCAAATCACTGTAATTTCTCCCTTCATTTCTTTTTTTTTTTCATTTTTCATATTTTATTTACATTTCAAATGTTTCCACCTTTCCAGATCTCCCCTTTGGAAACTCCCCATTCCCTCCACCCTCCCCCTGCCACTATGGGGGTATTCTCCCACCCACCCACCCACGTACCCACTCTCGTCTTCCTCCTAGGCATTCTCCTATACTGGGGCATCTAATACCCTCAGGCCCAAGGGCCTCTCCACCCCCGATGGATAACAAGACCCTCCTATGCCGCATATGTGGCCAGCACCATGGGTCTCTCCATGTGTATTCTTTGGTTGGTGGATCAGTCTCCAGGAGTATCAGGGGGTCAGGCCAGTTGCCACTGTTGCTGCCTCCCTGTTTCGCTTCATTTCTATAGCGTCTGTCTTATCTGCTAGGACTTGCTTCTTCCTGTCTATACTACATCTAATATACTATACACACCTAATATAAAGATGGATCTGGCCACGCCCTCCTCTAGCCAATAACCTTCATTAGTTTTCTGCTATCCACAAGATATAGGTTGTTCAAATATCTATACCACAAGGCCACCGCTGATTACTTTTTCCTTTGGCAGTTCACTGTATGTCAAGGTCTTAACATGTTTGCTTCATTTAGCTTACCCAGCAGGGTTCTGAAGAATTGTTATTTTTGTTCTATAGAAAAGAATAGCTTCTACCATAAGAACATCAAATACCTAGCACTCGGCACATTAGGACTTTTAGATTTTCTATATACTACATTTCATTTTGTTCTCATAATAACTATATAAAATACAGATGATTATTATCTCCATTTTACAAATGAAGAGACTCAAAGCACATTTGTTTGATAAGATACAATAATTGGGTACAGAGTGGGATTCAGATCCAGGTCTGAACCTATAGTTCTCTTTGCTTCTCCTCCATTTCCACATCTCCATATACGCTACTCCCTCTGAGTCTAGGAAAAATCCTGCTTGTCCGGCTTGTTGTTTACGGTAGGTTTCTTTTCTTTATTTCCCCCATCCTTTGAGACAGTCTCACCCGTAGCATAGTTGGGCCTCAGATTTGTAATCCTCTTGTATCATCCTTCCTTGTTCTACTGTATTGGGACCATAGGCAGGAGGAAAGAGAATGAGCAAAGGACCTTGGCGCTTCCAAAGGACTGTCAGGAGTACGTCAGCATTGGTGTGCTAGAGTTTAGTCTTTGCAGATAGCATTCTCTTGTTGCATATAGTTTTAAAAACGCGCTCTGCCTTTGCCGGGGAGCTGCTGCCCGACCTCTGGCCCCTCCTGAGACTCTTGAATACACACACACACACACACACACACACACACACACACTGCTTCGTTACCTTTACAACTTGTCTCTAGGCACAAATGTTGGGCGCAGATACCTCCTGTCTTGACATTTGTGTCCTTATCAACTTATTTTCTCCGTCTCCCCCTCTGACCTAAACTTAGTGGCTTGCATCAGCTAGCCGCCGCCAACATCCTTGGCCCTGCCCATAGCAAAGGCCGCAGGCCGTAGCGCCCCGAGACCTTACATGACTGCTGCTTTGTCCTCGTTCCAAAGCATGGCAGAAAAGCCCTTCTCTCTTTTCCTGCGTCTCCTTTTCCTCTTGGGACTCGGAAATCCCATCGGTACCTTCCGTCCAGCAATTGGCCCCAGGCCCTCTTTATTGACAAGTCAAAAACCAATTGGGGAACGAGACCTTAGAGATAGCACCTCCCCTTACATTCTCTAGTGGAAATTACAGAATCATTGATGGCCACTGATGTAGATGACAAATACTTCGAATGCCTAGACAAGGTCTGGGGTCTCCTAAACCTTACTGCCTTAGAGACAAAATTCTGTGTTACAACCAGCCTAAGCCCAAGATGAGAAGAAAACTGACACCTGAGTCCTAGATAAAGAAATGGGAGGAACAATTGTTACCTTAATGAACGATGTCTTTCCATATCCCAAAGTCCTACCCTTGGGGCAGTTGCTCAAACACTGCTGGTCCTGCCTGATTTCTTTCCTCTAGACATCCTAACCTTCAGCCTTCTTGTAGCTAGCTGCCAAGGTCAACAACTGCCAGCTCTGCTGCTCAGGGGACTGTCCCTCTGCCTCTGAGAAACTGTCCTTGGGCTCCTAGCTGTGTTCCTTAATGTATGAAAATCCAGAAGTGAATAGGACTCTGTATAATCATGACGACTCTTCAGTGTTTCACCCCCCTTCCCTCCCTGTGTCTCCTGAGATTAGAGGCATTCACCACTACCTCCAACCTCAGACTTTGGTTTAGAAAACTCACCCATGATTGCTGACTTCTCAGTGCTGATTTTGTTTCCCAGACTGGTCTATTGTCTTTGTTACAATGTTCTTATGAGATAACACAGCCTGCTGATACATTTTCCTGGGACGGGGACTGATTCTGATTATATTTGTCATCCCAACTCTTCTCTCTGTGCCTGATACCAGGGACTACGGAAACATTTGTTCCATTCTGTTTCTCTTCAAGTATTCAGACTTCCCAGTTCTTGTCTGTTAACAAGGCATGTATCCACCTTTCTTTCCCACAGATTCAAATAGTATCTATGGACCTAGAGCTCTTCCCAACAGGAGTCCAACACTCCTCACTCTAGCAGAATCACTGTAGGATCTACCTCACAGGTCACTGAATGTACAAACATGTAAGAGAGAATAATTCAGGTTGACAGGAAGATACAGAGTTTTAAGGACTGGGCACACAGGTGGAGAGAGAAGCACTCACTGTTTCCTCATTCACTGAACCGTTCATGTCCATCTCTCATAAAGTAAAACCCAAGTCTTAACATGGTTGTTAAGAAACACTCCCCCTTCCGTAACTTCCTACCTCCCTGTCATTTCTCCCTGTTAGTACCCACCACTCTCTCCCTCTCTCCTGACACTCCTGCTCTGGCTCCCTTGAGTTCAGCCATCACCCCACCAATCTCCTCAAAGTCCTTTCTTTACTCTCTTCCCCAATGAGGCTTGCCTTGATCTTGCTTAAAGTCTGAAACCCAGATGTCTCTCGTCCCACATTCTCTCAGTCTTCCTCATCTGGCTACTGTATTGCTTTCTAACATACACTGTAATTTACCTTTTATCATCCTGCTGTCTACCTCTTCTTACTGGAATATGGGCTTCGAAAAGCAGTGGTCATCATCCCCCTCCCACACTGGTTCCTGAGGCATCCAAGTACTTAATGCAAATGCCAAGAAAATGCTTGGAATATGTGAATGGTAGACCTTAGCCGACGCTACTTTATCTCACAAAAGAACTAGAAGTCACTCATAATGAATGAGTCATAAAACAGACCAGATTGTGGGATGACAAGACTCAGTTCACATCCTCTCCTGAGCTTCTCATACTTGATTCTGGAATATTCCTGACATTGCTATTCTAGATTTGGCTTATACACATCTCAATTCTGGTAATGACTGCATGTTCTGATTTCTCTCCAGAGAGTTTTGTTGTTGTTAATGTTGTTGGCGATGGTTTTTTTGTTTGTATTTTTCTTTTTGTTTGTTTGGTGTTCATTTTGAGGGCTTTTGAGTTATTCTGTGCTTGTTTTCTCTTCTTCAGCTTCTCTAGTGGCACACATTAATGACAAAGGAAAAGATGTATAAGTGGGCTTATATAAGCAGTGAAGTTTGAGGAAAAAAAGAAAAAAAGAACAAAGAATACCACACATAAGTCAAGGAAGGATGACCAAAGCAGGAGAAAATAATTGCTAGTGCTTAGGACATGAAGAACTAATTATTACTGAACTAGAGCAAAAGGGCCAACAAACCACAAAAATGCAAGCAAAAGGGAGAACCCGAGTCATAGATAGACGCTCTGTCTCTCAAACAGAACAATAAAATTAGTAATAAAAAATAAACCCACAGGGAATGTCATAGTCCTCCTTGGCAACCAGAGGGTTTGCTGGAACAGGGAGGCTGACTTATGTAGATATGTACTTTTGGTAGGAATGCATATTGTGTAGCCTCTTTGAAAGCAGTTATAAACACACATATGAATGCACTTGTCCTGTAAGATGATTATATTTTCTTTGATAGACTCTAAAAATTATTTTTAGCATGCACATGTATCTTATTGACAGGAAGACTCCCCTATTATGACAGCAACATTTACCTGCTATATCCCACAGTGTAATTGTGGGAACCGGATGAGGTCCCAAGAGCATGTGTGTTGTTGAGAGGAGCATAGCCACATCAAAGATGCCAAGCATTGGCGCTATGTGCAGGAAGTATATACTGCAGCTTCCTCCTCCCAGTACCCTGAGGCTACTCCCCCACAGAGAAGCCCTGCCAAGGCTAGCTAGTGCCTCATTCAGCTTTATAAAATAAACCTGCCTCCACATTCAGACACTCTGAGTTTCTGGACTGCTGGTGGGTGTCTGTCAGAGTGCATGGCTCACTCCATCGAGGCCTTTCTGCACATGAGTCTGTCTTGTTTCATTCCCTGATGCTCCAATCAGGTCAACCTCAAAGCTGTGCAGGATTTCATAAGCGATCCCGAACAGGAACCTTGACCTCAGGGCACTCACATTCAGGCAAGGGAATGCTCCCATGAGAAGGGCACTAATCCAGGTAGGGAGGAGGCCATGTTGGGTGTAAACCATGAGGCAAGCATAATCTAGAGACACACCATTACACATTAGTACTCTGAAGAAGATTTCGAGGAACCATAGAAAGAACATAAAAACATTTCAGCTCCATCAGTTCTTAGGCTGTGTTTGGGAGATGCACACTTGGTTTCCAGAAGAAGGGATGGTTGGCTCCTTGGAAGAAAGAGCAGAAGAGTTAAGAGCTGGATATGCAGCTGAAGCCTCAGAATGAACCGTTTTTACTTTTAGTTTATGAAATCTTACTTAAACTGTTACAAAGAACTGGTCCTCTGCCCCTGAGAGAGCCACAGATAGTGACAGCTACAGCTCTTATGATGCCACCAGGACCTGAAGAGACAGAGAGGAAACTTTGATTCACATGTCATCTTTGCCCTGACTTACCTGACACCTCAGATGCTGATACTGAGGAAGGTGATTACATGAATGGGCTTACCCAGCCCAATGTACTATTGCATCTTGGGTCTGGGCCACTGAGAGCTTTAAGGTGATGTGAACTTAGTCCTTCACAGAAACCTTGTTTAGGGCAAGATAGTTAGGGAAGACATTAATATTTTCAGCTCTTCCCGTGTTTGTGTGATCCGATCCACAAAATCCAAACCAAATGGTGTGTTCTCATGAGACACTGCCTTTCAAATCCTTAAAGAAGATCAAACAAGCCTGTATAGCCTATGGGCCTAGGGCTCCATATGCACAAGGATTTAATCAGAGTATCCTTGGAGACAATGTCTGGCCTCGTTCTGACCGGCTAAGCATGGCAAAATCTAACCTCAACCCAGGGGATTATCTGTTATTCAAGACTGAGTTTACAGAATCATGTCAGGACTAGGCTCAGTATAATATAGTTCATGCTGCTGTAACTGCAGACATGCTCCCGGGTACAGGACCTTAGGAAGGGACTGGCAACCAATTACACTGTCCTTTGCAAGACAAATAACAAATTAACATAGCCACCTCAAGGGTATGAAGAGAGAGAGAGAGAGATCACCCACCAAACTGGAAAATGTTGCTGAGATTCACCAAAGTCTACAAGAATTGTACTAAGACTTTATGGCCTGGCTCTTACAGACTTAGCGCTGACACAGAGGCAGGAACAGTACTTCCAAGACAACTGGCTTTTGATTCAACCCCTGGCACACAGGGGTTGAATAAGCACAGAAACTTAGGAACTGGTTAGATTTTAGATCATGTGTACACATGGGTCCTAGCCATCTTTGAGGTATGGCTCTGACAAGCAGCCTCCAGAGAGGCATGCTGCAGGGAAGGACCTCATCGGGTTTCAAGTTTTTCCTGTTTTTTGAGCAGGATGACCTGAATAATTGAGCCCAGAGGCAGAGGCCTTTTCTTTCTTTCTCTGTTGGTTCTGGGACACAGCACAGAGCAGGGTTAGAAGTTGAGCTATGTCAGGACCAGTTAAGAAAGAAGAAAGGGGGAGCTGTATGGAACAGATGACTCTCCTGAGTGCGTGCTGTTGACATAAACATGGCTGTGTCAAGGATGCCAATGCCTCGGACCCACGAGAATGGCAAGACTCCCTGGTCTGTGTGTAGCTGTTGACAGTATGTACCGAGAGTATCAACCACAGTATCTCCCAGATGAACTGTGGCCTGAGGCTGCTCCCCTAACAGAGACACTCTACCAAGGTTAGCTAACCTGCCTCCATTTTCAGCTGTGAATAACAAACACACTGGGTTTCCAGGCCACCCAATCCCTGCTTCTCTGTATGTGTATCTATTGTATCTTCACTCCCTGTCACCACAGCCAGGTCAATCCCAAGGCTTTGGGGGTCACAGTATGTAATAGTGTCTGGTACCAGCTGTCCATGGATGTCTTCATGTCCCATCTCTATGTTAAATTTACTTCAGAGGTCTGAAAGCATCTGCTTAGATCTATCTAATCATACATATTCTACTTATTTTTCCTTTCTCCTTTTACTTGTTCAAGGACTGTTGAGAGCTTGACACTGGTGCTCTAAAGTTGAAGCAAATCAAACCAATTTATAGTTATACAATGCAAAATAAACTTCTCTTGTGCAAGACTCACCTTCTGAATTGTGCTTTGTTTAAGTTATCTTAATGTGGTTTTTACTTCATAAACATATATAAATATATATTGCAAAACTAGGAAAAGTATTTCCGGAGACTGGGGGGAAGGGTGGGGGTGGGGTGAAGAAAGTCAGCAAGGATTTAAAGGTAATCATGGATTGTGGTGTCTATTAAGTTGGATAAACTTTTATCTGTGAGGATAAAAATTTGAAGAATAAAACCAAACAATGATTTGAAATTAGGAATCTGTAGCAATAACATGGTCAATGTAATTTTTTAAATTTTTTAAATGTATGTGTGTGCACGCACATGCTTTCATGTGTGCAGATGTGTGCTTGAGTGCACTTGGATAGAGGCCAGAAGCTGACTTCAGATGTCATCCTTTGAAACACCATCCACTTTGTGTAGACAAGGCCTCTCATTGGCCTGGAGGTCCTCATTTAGGTTATCCAGACTGGCAGCAAGACTGAGGGAATCTCCTGTCTTCACCTCCTCAGGGCTGGAAGCACAAGCATATACTACCATGACTGACATTTTCACGTGGGTTCTGGAGATGGAACCCAGGTACACATACTTTCAAGCAAGCACTATTCTGAATGAATTATCTCCCATAATTCACCAGCACGAGGACTCGAATTCAGACCTCCAGAACTCATGTAAAAGCCAAGTGCAGACACACATCTGTAATCCTAGTGCAGGTTGGGGACAGGGGTTAGGGTGGTCCCTAGGACTTACTGGCCAGACCATCCAGCCAATTGCTGAGCTCCAGGTTCAGTTAAAGACCCTGGCTCAAAAAATAAGCCAGATAGCAATTGAAGAAGACACTTATGTCAACTTCTGGCCTACACACACGCACACACACACATACACACACACAGAGAGAGAGAGAGAGAGAGAGAGAGAGAGAGAGAGAGAGACCTCTGTACACATTCACATGAACACTCATATGAACATATTTACACATACACTCTTGCATACAGAGAATTTCTAAAAAGACTTTTATACATTTGCTCAAAATTAAGTGACTTTAAACCTCTGATCCCAGCACATTATATGCATGTATAACTATTGAAGAAAAAATTTTAACAAGATACTTTAAACCTTATCAAATACAACATAGTCTTTTGAAAGACAGATTGGCGGAGGTGGACACTGCATGTTGGAGGTGGGTGGCAGGTACTGCTTATGTGCCTTTACATTGGAGTGATGTAGAGCATCCAAGCCATCTACCATCACACTTCTTGGAAATGTTTATCCCAACAGTATGTGCGTAAGCAGAGTGCTTAGTTATCCAACTCATTTCTCCATGCCTCCATGTTCCCCATGTCACCTCCCCAAGTGAATTTTGTTTCTCCTGTAGGTTTACTACTAGTAACCAATCTCGTAAGACTCATGATGACTCTAGAAGTCATTTTAGGGGATATAGTTCAAGGTGAAAGCACCTTCTCAGTATGTGAAGGACCCAAAATGAACAAAAGAAGAAGATTAGATGGGTATGCTGTGTTGGATTTCAATCACAAAACTGGGCATGGCGACAAAATGCCCAGGTAGCCAAAATGCCCAGGTAGCCAAAGAGGGCAGATGATCATTGCAAGCTGGGGACTAGTCTGCTCTACATTGCAAGTTTGAGGCCAGCAGGGGATATATTGCTAGACTTTTTTTTTTAATCATTTAATTTAACCTTCTGCCAGTTACAGAATGCTTCCTGCTATAGCCTAGATGTGTCTATCCTTCAGTTCACACTTTGAAACCTAATGCTGAATTCTCTACCATCATGAATAATATTTACCATCCCTATTAAAGATGCCCAAGGGAGCTATTCATCCCATCCACTGTGTGAGAACACATCTTTGAGGGAAAGAGCAAACCCTTGACAGACACAGAATTTGCTGGTGCCTTGATTTTAGACTTTTCAACCTTCAGGTTATGAACAACAAATTGTTTTGATTATTCATAGAAACTATTTTATTATAGTGGCCTTAATAGACTAAGAAACTATGGTGTTCTATTTCCTCAGGACTAAAACAATCCTTCCTGGTAGGAGAAAGGAAATTTACAAGGCACAGGAAGTCCATGCATCTTAACAGGTTGAGGAAGCCCACCAAGCTATCAGACTCAGGTTCACTAATCCCTAACCCATGTTATTTAAGCAGTGAACAGTTACAGAGAGAGATTTACGATTAGTTATTTGAATTCCTCCAGCATTACTTTCTCTGTTTGTGATTTCATTAGCTGTTGGTCTTCTGTGTTTTTATACAAGTTTTAAGATTGTTTTCCTAGTTTTGTGAAGAATGGAATTTAAATGGAGATTGTGTTGAACCTGTAGATGACTTATGGCAATGTAGCTATTTTCACAATATTAATCTTGACAATTCATGTACCTGAGAGTTCTTGCCATTTTGTTTATTCTTTAATTTCTTCCTTCAATGTTTTAAAGTTTGTACTGCAAAAGTCTTTCATCTCCTTGGTTATGTTTATTTTTGTATGTGTTGTTGTTGTTGTGTGTGCCACCCATATACACATAAAAGCCAGAAGAAGATATTGAGTGTTTCAACCTTCTTCCCTTGAGGCAGGGTCTCTCATTGGATCTGCAGCTAGGCTGGCAGCCAGCAAGCTTAGTGATCCTCTTGTCTTCTCCCTTCTTTGGGGCTATAGGTATGCACAAAGCCACACCAGGGTTTTTACATAGGTGCTAGGGATTTGAACTCGGGTCCCTGTGCTTGTTTGAGTGTTCATACTGCTGAGAAATCTCCCAAGGGGACTCTTCTTGGCATTTTGTTTGTTTTGTTTTTGGCAGCGAGGATACTTTGACCTCTTATTTGAATCAATCTCTCTCTCTCTTTCCTTTTTCTTGCCTTACTGTTCTCAGTAAGATTTAAGTCATCCATTAAACAGTGGTGAGAGTAGACATCTTGTCTCATTCCTAATTTTAGAGCAAATGCTTATAGTTTCCCCCACTTAGTGTTGGCTAAAGGACTGTTTCTTATGTTGTCATGTGTTCCTTCTGTTCCTAGTTTCATGAGAGTTTTTATCATGAATAGATGTGGAGTTTTGTCAAAGGTTTTTACCATATGGTTCCTGTCCTTATTTCTATATTTGTGTTGTATTATATTTACTAATTTAAGTGTGTTAGACCAGCCTTTCATCCTTGGGATGAAGACACTTTGCTACAGTATATGATGTTTTTAGTATGCTTGTGAACTTAATTTGCCAGTATTTTACTGAGAATTTTGATGTCAAGTTTCATCAGGGAAATTGGTCCATTAGTTTGATTTGTTGTTCCTTTTGTCTGTATTCTAAGCTAGTTTTGATGTGAAGGTGATGCTGGCTTTAGAATGTGTAGTAGCTAAGGTTCCTTCCCTTTTTATCTTGGGGAATAGTTTCAAGAGTATTGGCATTAGCTCTTTTTTTAATGACTGGGTAGATTTTCTCAGTGGATGTGTCCAGTCTTCATCTTTTTTTGAGGGGAACTTCTTATTAAAACTTCAATTGTGTTGCTCTTTATAAATATGTATAAGCATTTGTATCTTTTAACAGGTCATATGCCTTAGAAATAGATTCATTTCTTCCATATTATCTAGTTTTTTTTAAATGTAGGTTTGCAAAAATATGACTTGTATTTCAGTGCAATTAGTTGTAACAGCCCCCCTTTCATCTCTAATTTTATAAGGGTCTTTTTTTCTCCTTGTGTTACTTAGTTGAGCTAGGAGTTTATAATTTTTATCTTTTCAATGGAGCAGCTCTTTGCTTGATTCTAAGTATTGTTCCTTTAGTCCTTATTTAATTAATTTCTCTCTGAATTTTATTTCTTGACATCTATTGCTTTTGATTTTTTCCCTAAGCCCTCAAGGTATATCCTTAGGTTATTTATTTGAGATCTGATTTTTTTTCTTAATGTAAACAAACATAGCTATCAACATTCCTCTGAAACAGGATGGCCTGTGTCTTGTCACCAGAACTGGCTGGCTTACTTTTTGGATGGCACTTCCTCTGGGAAGCTGTGCTGGCCAGTTTTTTGTTGATGTGACATAAGCTAGAGTCATCAACAGAAGGAAGCTCAATTTTGAAAATGCCTCCATTCAGACTGGGCTGTAGGCAAGCCTGTGGGAAATTTTAATAGTGATTGATGGGAGAAATCTGCTCATTGTGGGTGGAGCTATCCCTGGGCTGAAGGTCTTGGGCTCTATATGAAAGCAGGCTGAGAAAACCATAAAAACCAAGCCCATAAACAGCACTCCTCCATGGCCTCTGCACCAGCTCCTGCCTCCAGGTTCCTGCCCTGCTTCAGTTCCTGCCCTCACTGCTTTTGGTGAGGAACTTTATAGGAAACTGTGAGTGAAATAAACCCTTTCCTCCCCAAGTTGCTTTTGGTCATGGTGTTTCACAATAGTGACCTTAACTAGGACAGAAGCCAAATGTTTGGAGCTGTGTTCAGTTTGGATTACTTAGCCCTTTCCAGCCATTTTATCACTGCTGTTGTGAATTTCTCAAGATCTTGTTGTCTCTTTGACACAGACTCGAATCTTATAGTAATTCTTCTCCTTAACCAAGTTATACAGAGTCATCTTAGCTACTGAATCCCACACCAACTGGCACTTGCTTGAAATGACAATGGTGGATCCTCTCTAATTCATGTAAAAGAAGTTTCATTATAGAATTGTAGTCTTTGGAGCTGGGCATGGTGGCACACATCTTTAACCTCAGCACTCGAAAGGAAGAGGGAAGTGAATCTCTGTGAGTTCGAAGCCAGCTTGGTCTACAAAGTAAGTTCCAGGACAGCCAGGGCTCTTAGACAGAGAAACCCCATCTTGAACAAATGAACAAACAAACAAAAAAGAATTGTAGACGTTGAGTGTCTTACATATTTGCTGCTGGGGGAAGAACTCTTCTTACACATATCACTTCATAGTTTTGGACCACACATGCCGGGACTACCATCTTCCAGGCAAGATGTGCCCATTGGTGCAATAGTAGCATGACTATTACTGGTGCAACCAACTGTCTTCTGGTTGCATTTAATGCCCACCGCATAGCCAGGACTTTATGTTTGGTACTGTAAGCCAGAGAGGGAGGTGAGAGAATCCAGTGGGAAGCTATGGCTATGGCTTTAAGCAGCTGCACTGTGCCTGCTAGATTACCTTCTAGATACTTCTTTACAGCCACGGATTTTTGTTGCTGTCAGCCTTGGTCAGCTATGGGCAATAGTTATTGCAGAAACTCATAAGTGGTCAAACTGCTGAGAATAAATGCCTGTTGCCATGCATAGTGGCTCAATGCTTATCGTCAAAGAGAAGGAACTAATTATGTATTTCTATCACCCCCACCAAGGCTCAGAGAAACTCAGAACCTACTTTTATGTGGTAAAAGGTTAATATTCTCAGAATTTCACTTGGTCTTCATTGGAGATAAGGAAGTCAACTATTATTTTATTTACTTTTATTTATTAATAGTAACAAAAATCAGAAATAACAAAAACCAGTTAAATGGAATACAGAAGCACAGTAAATACAAATGCATTTTCGTAACCACATGGGCAACAGAAATGTGTTGAAACTGTTTTCTGATGTTTAACAGTCAGGTCATAGGAGTAACCAAGGCATTCAGAGTGTTCACATGAACTTGATTGCCGATGGAGGAGCCTGCTTCCCCAAGACTGACAGTACTATCCAGAGTCTTGGTATATGTATATGGAAAGACCTCCCCACATCTTAGATCTTCAGAGACACCGATGTTAATAAAACAAAACACAAAACAAAACCACAGAGCAAGCTCAGGGAACTTGCAGTCTTGCCCTATAGGCTTCTAGAGGACTCTAGGAACTGAAGTAGATGTAATCCTGCTTGTTGGTCCCATGCAAATCTTAAACCCACGTCTTCCCAAACCACGAAAAGCAGCTTTTTGTGAATGATTCAAGGATCACATGACTCTATGGTGGTTCAGACAACAGTTGCCTTAGTTATACAGAAGTAGCAGAACTCGAGAGGAATGTGGGCTTGCCCTTGGGTATTCATTATTACAGAGAGGGATAATCTTGGTTGAAACCACTGTTCTAAAGACGACTGGCCAACAGACACTGTAGATACTTGAACAAATTGATACACCTGCCCTCTCCTATCATGTCCAAGAACTAGCAAAACTTTTGATGAAGGCATTGCTGCTGTGAGCTCTCCACGGCACTTGGAGAGGGAGCTGAACTCTGGACTGCAGAAGTGGGGCTCAGAGCTTTTGAAAGGGCTGGTGCAAAACACTCAGCAATGGAGAACAGGGAAAACTATTTAGGAGGAATTCCACTTCCATCTCAACATTCCGCTCCGTAGTTTATCCAGACGGTCTACAGTTTGGATTTTGCAAATGAGATAACATTTTGACTTTTTTTGTTGTTGTTGTTATGTGAAACACATGTGAAACAGGACAATAAAGGAGTTTGAGAATCAGAGGTTCAAAGAAAGGATTGACTTTCAATAACAGTTTCTCCCCCCAGTGCTGAGTTAAAACTCAATCCAGATTCAATCTTCAGTTTTAACTGCTCTCAAACCTGAAAACTTTTATCATCATCTGTATGGGGAAACCTCTGACTCCAGCCAGAGATTGCACTCATGTGCACCAATGCTAAGGAAGCTGCTGATTGTCCTTTACACTCCTTCCTGGGCAGAGTGACCATGAAGTCCTCACACCCAGCCACCTGTTAGGATCATTTTGACCAAAGCAAAACCTGGCCATGCTGTTCCTGGCTGTCTTTTCTTATTGTATGGCTTCATCTATCCTAAGAAGGTAGATAATCACAGGACCCAAGCTTCCTCTGGACCAGCTGCTTAAACTACAAACTATCATATATTAATTCCTAAGACGCATTCTTTTCAGTTCACTAAGGAAGCTGACACCCAGAAATAGGAGCAACTAGGACCATAGTCGCTCCCTCTGCCAGTTAGCCTCAGATCACAGCGGGCTGGTAGGCTGGGGCAACCTGAGCTTCCATTCTTGGAACTTCTTACAAGAAACAAAAACAAATTAACTTTTTGGATCTCAACAACTGTCTATGAAGATGCTTTGTCCTCTGGCCTCTGTCTGAGGAACCTCTTTTGCTTCGTGACATGGAGCTATCTTCTGGAAGCCCTGGTGGAGTGCTGTAACTCTGGACTGCATCCAGTCTAGTATGGGGCAGCATAAGGGACCGTCTGTGTTACAGAATTCCCTATACTTAGAAAAATGCCCAAACCTCTTTCACCTTCACTTCTGAAATGGTAAGACTAATGAAAAAAAATAATTACAAATGCTTAATATCTAGTCAAAAATGAAATATTAAAAAACAACAATAATATAATGGTAATAACTGAGGAATGAAGTTAGCTTGCAAAAAAAAAAAAAAGTCTTTTACAGAGAAATAGCACCTTTGGTAAAAAAAGAAAAATGTATTTTAAAATTTTGGTCAGGTCTTCATGGCGCGTGAAGTATGTAAGTATCTGCATCTTTTAAACACACCCTCCAGGAAATTCCATCCAAGTCTGAGGGACACAGGTAACTAGTGGGGCAGCTGTGTAGTCAGGTGGCTGTTGGGGTCAAAAGGAGAAGCAGATTTGCTGCAGGTCTGTTATGCTGACAATGGTGACAAGGGACAAAGCGGCAGGGTTCCTCCCCACATAGCTCCCCCCACTTCCTCCAGCAGATCCAGCTCAGTGTTCCTCCTAACATCCCATGCTTTTCCTGTAGTAACCTTGCAGCTGCTGTGACCCCAGAAAGGCTTCATTCAGACCTGCCTCTGCTCCTCCGTCAACCTGATGCTGTTTCCTTACTTGCCTTCCGCCCCAAGGTGTCCTTTAGTTTCTCTTAAAGCATTCTAAGAAATGAAGGTTGTGGCCTTCCCTCACTAGACAGCCACCCTCATTTCCTTTATTGCAAAACAAACAAAATAAGATTCGCTGCCATACAAGCAAATACTGGTGATTTGGTGATTGCTGCAGACTCTGTGTACTGGGCTCAGTGCTGAAGAGGAGGTGCTGGGCTCCAGACATGGCACTATATGCCTCTTCTTAGATCTCTTTGGTGTTTGCCTTCTTGGTCTTTTCTGCTGTTCCCTTTGAAACGTAAGAGGATATAATCATTACAAAGATATTAAAGGTTGATTGTGTTTATCCAGCTTCCCAGACTTTCCATAGCATCAGTAGACATGTAATTATGCTAGATTTTAGTTGCTTACGTGTATGGTTCCTCCTTGAGTGATAAACATGAGGTTATGTCAATTTGTGGCATGGTCATTCAGGGGTAGTCTACAGAATTACCAGCTGACCCTGTATGAACATCTTCATTAAAGGTACTAAAGGGAATATGTTCTGAACCCAAACCCCACTGATGTATTAAAAGCAATGGGTCTCAGAGGCACATGTCTGGGCTTGAACATGACTATTCAACATTCCTAGTGTCCTTGGAATATTTTGAAGTCTACATCTTAACGTCTTCAACTGTAACATGAGAGCAATACTATACCAGGTCTTATAACAGGGCCTGACACATTCCTCTGAAGATGTACAGATAGCCAACAAGGGCTTAACACCATTAGATGTTAGGGGGTGCAAATGGAAACCCAGAGACACCACTACACATCCAGTCAGTCAGATGAATAAAGAACAGTAGTAACACATGCTGGCATGGATGTAAAGAAAATGGAGATCTGCTGGGGAGGATGTACAATGGGTGGTGTTTGGAAAGCAGTCTGGCAAGCCCCTAGGGCTTAAACACAGAGTTATCTTACGGTCTGACTTCTATATATAGAAAGAGTGAAAACATATGTCCACACAGGAACTTGTACAGTAACATTCACACCAGCATCATTCATGAGAGTCAGAAGTCACCTAAATACCTATCAAGTATTGAATACATACACAAACCATCACATATATGGAATGGCGCTCACATAAAGAGGAATGAAGTAGGTTCATGCTTGCAGCATTGTGCTAAGTGGAAGGAAGAAGTCAGACAGAAAAGGGTCATTCTATATGATGTACCCAGACCAGGCACCCCTCTAATGGCTAATGGTGTTAACCCTTTATTAGCTATCTGTCCATCTTTGGAGGAATGTGCTGCACCCTGATGTACCTAGTGTAGTACTGCTCTCATGTTACAGTTGAAGACAGTAAGATGAAGCCTTCAAAGGACACTCAGACAGTTGAATAGTCAAATTCAAGCCCAGATAAATGCATCTCTGGGACCTTTTTAAAAATACTTCTGTGGGATGTAGATTCAGAGTCTGGAAATAGATTAGCAACTGTCAGAGGCAGAGGACAAAGAAAAAGAGGAGCAATTTATAATGTGATGGGTTTTTCTGGGGAGGTTAAAATTCTCAGGAATTAGACAGTGGGGAGTAGCTGACAAATTTAGGAATACACTGAAAGTCACTCACTTGCATAGTTGTATATTTAATTTCATTGATTATCACATAGTATTAATGCATAATAGTAATTCCATTAATTCATTTATTTTTGGTTTTTCTTTGAGACAGGGTTTCTCTTTGTAACCCTGGCTGTCCTGGAACTCACTCTGTAGACTTAGGCTTGCCTTGAACTCAGAGATCCACCCCCGTCTCCCTCCTCTCCCCGAGAGTGCTGAGATTAAAGGTGTGTACCACCACTGCCTGGGCCAAAATTGAGTATTTGAAAGGGATCCATTTTATGGCATGTGAATTCTACTTCAATTTAAAAACCAAGCTAGGAAACTGCCTACAACCATGCTGGCATCTATGAGACACAACGGGTACTCCATGTCCAGCTGCCTTGTACTGACTGTTTCTCAGTGAACACGAGCTTGACGTCTCACTGCCTGCACCCACCTCTCTGCCTCTGGGTTTCTCTGGTCTTAGGAGTCTATTCTGCTCACACATGTTGAAGGACAGAAATGTTAAGAATCATTTCTTTGTAGCAGCTCTCAGGTGATGGCTGACAGAAGGTTTTCTAGAAGTACTCCAGCCCCTCTGACCCCTATGACAGTAACTCTTTCAGGGAAGGGTCTTATCATACTTTGATGGTATAGGGGAGGTGGCATCATCTGGGATCTCCTGTGTTGAATGAAGTGAGTTTCCCTCATCTCCTGAAGCACTAGACAGGTTCTCAGTGGTGTTAAGAGTCTGGTTTGAACTGGCACTGTGATTGCCACTCACCTGGTGCTTCTGGAGTTCCTGGACATATCTTGTCATCTCTTCCTCTGTGTGGGTCTGGACCCCCTTCTGATTCTTTCCTGTAAGAAGAATCAAAGTTCAGAGCAGGGGGGCTGTGCTATGTCAGGGAAGAAACTACCTAACAGACTCAACATTTACCCTGTGGAGGAAGAGTTGAACTGCCCACCTTTCTCTGAGTATTACAGCATCCAAGGTAATAGAAACAAGAAATCTATCCTAATTCTTTGGCTTCTGTTCCTGCTATTTTCTTTAATGCACACTAATCCGACAGAAAAGCAATGGTGACAACTGGGTCCAGGCTCAGGAAATTCCTCTGGGCCATTCCCACACCCCCACAATGTCCCAGAGAACATTTGCAATTTCTGGCTCAGGATGTAGTTCACTGGCAGAGTGCTTGCCCAGCATGCAAACCTCGTCCCCATCCCCATGTTTAACCTCCTAGAACTGCAAAACAAAGAGAAAATAAATTCAAATGGCCTGACTTTCACCTGCTAGAATTTTGGTGTAATTGATTGGGGTGGGAGGGAGCTGGGTACCAGAGTTTTACTTTTTGAAGAGTTCTCTAGGTCTTTCTGTACACCCAGGATTGATCGCTACAACGTCTAACAAATATTTCTCAAGTACAACGATAAAAAACAGTAAAAATAAGCAAAAGAAAAAACCCAAACAAATGACCAAACAAAAAACAAATCCTTCACAGATCCCCAAGATGTTCTTTTGTTAGATTACGATTTGGAAGGGTGCCTGGGAATCCATTTACTGAACACGAAAAACTAGGAAACAGTAGACACGGATAATCAATCTGTCCCTCACAGCCACTTCTCACGGCCCTGGCTCCTTTGGGCATCATCTCAATGCCCCTGATTGTTTGTGTCTTTGAGATTTGTGATCTAAGATGGTTCTGCTAGTTTTCAGGTACTGGCCTGAAAATGCCTCTTCAATTTCCTCTTACATCACACAGTCTGTACAGCAAGATGTGTTGAGACTCCATAGACTGTACTTTCTGGGAGGAGGGCACAGAGTCTCATGGGATTAAACTCTGTTTGGTGCACGGTGCTTGGGCTTATGCAGATGATGATGTTTAGGGGTCCATAAGTCAGTGTACACTGACTCCTCCTGCATCTTAGAAATGGAAGGGGGAATCAGTGCTCCCCAGGGGCTGCAGGTCTGCTGTTTCCTTCCAGTCCCTCACCTTTCTTTTCCTCACCTTACCCCTGTCACTTTCTCTCATTCATGTCTCAGTGCCATTCCCTCCTTCTGCATTAAGTACGGCTCACCATCACAGGTCATTGCTGTGCAGACCCAGTGTCCACAGGAACAGACACAGCGATTGCAGTCCACCTCGGTCTCAGCTCCATCTGCATAGGTTTCGTCCTCCAGGGCACACTCTGTTGGACCATAAACAAAGGCAATAGTTGGGACATGAGATTTGAACGGGGTGTTGTCTTTGATACAGTCTAGGCACTTACATGTCCCCCTTATCAGACAAGAACAGCCTTGTCTCTCGTTGGCAAATACCCCATAAGTTTATGGCCTCAACTTCATCATGGAGATGATGGGCTGGTGACAGCCCAGTTTCACTGAGGGGGGCTAGATCAGTTATCTCTGGAGCGTTCTACCAGTCTTTCCTTCCCTGCAATGCTTCCACCCCCAACAACAGTTTCCAGATTGGACATACTCTTCTCAGGAGGGTTGAAGGATGGGTTGAGGCATTTGAGGAACTCTTGGAAGCTGAGTTTCCAGTCAGCATTCTCATCAGACAGTTCAATGAGGGCATCAACACAGAGGCCTCTGAAACAAAACACAGGAGAAACGCCATCAGTAAGGCCTTGGCTTCTTCCCTAAGAAAGGAAGCAAGCATCAGGCTCGCAGACACTTGGAGCCCTAGGCAAGATGACTGTACACTGAAAATGCTTCTCTCCTCTTTGACCTGTCACATCATGACCTAGTAACTCCTATAAACCTCCAACCTTCAGCTCATTAAGCTGGGTTCCAGATCACTTAAGCTGTTCATATGCTTCCCCAATGACAACTAAGGTCTTGTGAATAATTTTGTCCACCTTGATTAACAAATGCTCCCACCATTTGCATACCTTCCTCTAGTGTAGACTGCCATCTGTGGTATGACTGTCAAGTCAACCACTCCAGAAGAGAGATGACAGATAGCATGAAGAGGAATATAGGACTTGAAAGAATGTAGGGGGTTGGTCCGGTGTTGCTTGTATTCAAATGCTAGATACTGGCCCCCAAGATCTGGTTGGCCACCCCTGAGGAGATCCTCATGTACACCAGCTTTTGTTGGGTAAACCTTGCCCTCCAAGTTATCCTGATTGGTTAATAAAGATACTACAGCTTGGGCTGGGCAGAAGAGAAGGAAGTAGAGCAAAGGTTCATGGGCTTGGGTTGGAGGAGAGACAAGAAGGAAGAGGAGGAAGAAAGAAGGAAGTTGCCATGGGGTAGCTGGATGGTGCACACATGGCCATGAGGGCAGGCCCAAGAAGAACATGGCAAGTGCTATCTCGGGGATTTTTACAGGGAAATAGATAAAATAGCATAGAGGGTTGATAGTGGGTTTTTGTTGTTGTTGTTTTTAGCTTAATATAAATCTAAAGGCTTTGTGTTTTTTTATTTAGGAACTATATGGTAGAAACCCCTAATATATTTAAAGACAATAAGGGGGTGTAGCAAACCCTCAAAATAATATTTATGCCAATAAAAGAATATTAAATTTAAATAAGAATCACCACATCACCATTCTAGAGATGTCTTTCAGAAGTTTTATTGAGCCTCCTCAGCTCTGTCACCCCCTCTGTTGCCTAAGACTTGGGCCCTGACTCAGCCACTTTCTACTCAAATATCCTTGAACTAGTTATTCAATCTTTCTGAGTTTATTTTCCATAGAGTCAAGGACTATGGCTAGGAAGAATCACAAAAGCTGCACTTTGAACTTGTTGTGAACAAAAGAGAGGCACCCTTCCCATGTTTAATTCATACTGGTGTACAGTTCTATACCAGAAGCTTGTATATTAACACAGTATTAAGACAATACTAAAAGGAGGACATACACTCATAACAATTAGGGAAATCCACATGGAACCCCCTGAATCATCTTAAACACCAGAGGTGGAATGACTTTAGGTCTACAACTAGAGAACGCATTGACACAGTTCCTTCAGAAGATCAACAATAGAACACCCAGAAGCAGTGTAGGTGTGCCATGACCTTGATAATTATTCTAAAATTACATTTTTTTTTTTTCCTGGCAACTTCTGACCCCAAACAGTAACTGCTTAATCAGATATCAATGTGGCTTGATATTCCAGTTTTGTAATGTTCACAGAGTAGATTGGGACAGAAATCTCACTTTTCTGCTTCTTTCACATTGTCCCTGGCAGTACCTTTGCTGGTGGAAGGGGTTCAAATCCTGCCCCCTCTCAGGCAACCTTTCTGGGGACCATATGCTCAAGTACCCACTCCTTACCTGAGCAGTTTGTTGTTCTCCTGATCAGCATAAGTGGTGATGTTGATGGCTGTTTCGTTCTGTTCCACAAATTTCAGGAATTCACTGGAGTCCAGGTGAGAGTCACCATTATCAAAGCTCTAGAGAGAGATGAAAAGACCCCTCATGAGTGCTTAGAGAGCCCCAGTTTTATTGGTGAACCCTCAGTTCATCTTACTCTTAACACACTTCAACCCTATCCTAGCCTGTCCACAAGGGACCACAGTAGTAATGGCTCAGATCACTGGGTACCCCAACTAGGAAGTGGCACTTCAAGATGAGCATGTGAAAGTGCCTGGACAGAAGCCGGGGGGGGGGGGTGTTCTTTCTGCTCAGGAGGGCAGCCTGAACAGATGTCTGATCCAATCCCTGACACTGTCCTATAGACCTGGATTCAGACCATTGGTAAAGTCACTATCTCACACCCTAGTGAACACATAGCAAGGTGTGGCATTATAAGCAATAATTTAGAATCTGGGAGGTGAAGCCCAGGGTGTCTGATTCAAATAGGCTGCTCAGGGGCAGCAGCAGTGCAACAAATCTTCCAAGCTCCCTTTGGGACTCGAAGAAGTTTATCTTGCTGTTTTAGACCGGCCTCCTTTCCCCTGTACCCGCCCCAGTGCAGATGTGTGCACAGGTCCTCAGGCTACACTGAGCAGGCAGATGACCTGTTGATAACTGAACAAGCAGTCGTGAGGTCAAGCATTATTCTCTCTAAAGCAAGATGCTAAACCAAGACTTCAGCCATCTGCAACTATTCAAGATGAGATGCCGAAGTCCTAGCAATGAGAGGAGGCATCAATCTGAAGGTTTAGATCAAATTCCACATTGGAGGTGGCTGCTTTCCTGACTAGTGGTACCCTGTCATTCCCCACACTTTCTGAAGGCTGTGCTGGAAAATGATCAGCATCTCCATGCTATTTTCAAGTTGGTTCCATACACTATAGAAGAGCGTCTGCAAGAAATGTCTGCCTAGACTCCTAGGCAAGGGTAAAACATAGCCAATTTTTCTCTTCTCATGTCTGCCATGTGTCATGTGTTGTAAAATTTCCATGATGTATACAGTGAGGGAAATACATGAAGCACCTATTATGCCTTTGCTTAGAACCTGCTTATCACTCTTGTCCTGATTCTCAGGAACATATCTTAGATATTCTTTATGAACTCACTACATGCTTGCCCTAAGGAAATCTCCCAATAAATCACTTGTGGAGTTTTATTAATTAAGGATGTACAATTCAATAAGCTTGATTGGGAAGCATTCTGAGGGCCAGAGAACTTTCCTGAGGACAACTAGAACAAACCCTGTCATCTCTCTGGAGACAAGAGTGAGCGAAGAGAAAGCAATGGTTCTGCAGTGGCTTCATAGCTGTTGACTGGGTGATCTGGACCTAGTACTTCACCAGTGGCTGCACAGCCATGGACTGGGTGCTCTGGACTGGTACTTACAGTCCAGTGGGCTCTTATAAGTCAGTGCTTTGTGTACACACTTCAACTATCAGAGAACCAGCATACAGGCCTAGAACTAAGGCGGGCATCCCAGCTCTTGGCAGTCTCATTTCATAAGTCTGGTACCTGCCTAGAAATAGCATTAAACCTAGAGGCATTTCAATGTCTGGCCAGAATCCAGCATAATTCACTCAACTAACCAGTTGCACAGGCCTGATACTTCTGCATGGCCATATATGTAGCTCTATTTCTGAGATAGTAACATTTCCTTTTTTGGTTTTATGACTATAGAAAGGAAGGAAGATGAGTATTTTGAGACCCATGCTGGGGAACCATTCTTGTATGTTAACATAGTGTTTAGAGGAGGTGGGTTGAGCCCAGCACTCACTCACATGAAGCAGCTGAGGCAATGGGGTGTATGGTGCTAGAGCTTGGGAGGTAGGAAGGCTGGCTCTAGTTTTAGTCCCAGCCTCCGAGAATCTCCCATGTGGTGCCATGGGATGTGGATAGCACAGGGATGAAAGGGTCTCCCTGACAGCCTCCCTTTTTATTCTGTTCTGTGCTCATCCAAGAAATGGTGTCTGCAGGACAAAGGCAGTTTGGGCCTTACTCACATTCTGATTAGATTTGCCATTCAACTATCTGGTATGAGAAAAGCCAGCTGGGATGAAGAACTAGGCTCCGAGATATTATATCTCTCACCTACAGGCAGCTGTGGACCTGGTAGGTTGGTGTCTCCCTCAGATGTCTTGGACGAGGAGCTTTGTGTTGGTAAGCTGTGAGCAAGCTTTGCACTCCAGAGAAAAGCTGCTTTCCCAGGCGGCCATGCTTGGATGGTGCTAGGAGCCTCCAAGAGTGTAACTGCTTGGGGACATGGAGATGTATTGGGTGGCTCTGGGTGCTTGGCAATCAGATTTAATAGCAGGTATCAGAAGTGCCTGAGGCCAGGTACCATCTACAAATGGTTACCAGATCCCAAGTGGCCCCTTGGGAATTGTGTCATGTGCCCAACAGCTTCATATTATAAGGGTAGGCTAGAGTGACTACTTACAAGAATCCATGCAGGCACTACTCATTTGGCTTTAGGAAAAAATAATTTTCTTAAAAAATTAAAATTACATTTATTTATTATCTATGTTTGCATGTATGTATGTATGAGTGAGGATGTCATGACATAACAAACTGTCAAAGGACAATTTGTAAGAGTTGGGTTTCCTTTTTCACCATGTGTGATCTGGGAATTGAGTGCATGTCATCAGACTTGACAGCCAACCAGCCCCAGATCAGCTTCTTCACATTGCTTTCTACTTCTGTCTGACTGTCCTGCTCAGTGAAGTGATGTGGTTTTCTGTAGACCTGCCCATGTCTTCAGTGCTTTGGCAATGGCCGAGACACTGCACGCAGAGAGTGGGAAAGAGCTATGTTTTCTTTCCAGTGTAATACCAAAACCTAGGAACCCAGAATTTAAATCTCTGTCACAGTAGAGAAAACTTCTATCTAATAATACAGGAGATGTCTTAAATCAGCAGTTCTCAACCTGTGAGTCACAACCCCTTTGAGTTACCTAAGACCACCAGTAAACATAGATATTTATATTACAATTCATAACAGTAACAAAATCATAGTTATGAAGTAGGAATGAAAATAATTTTATGGTTGGGGTCACTACAACATGAGGAACCGTATTAATGGGTCGAGCATTAGGAAGGTTGAGAAACACTGCCTTAAATGATCAAATATTTATTTCAACCCAAACCAGCATCTCTTTATCTGTGGGTATCCATAATTCCAGCTAAAGAATCCACAGACTAGGCTGGAATGAAACATACTTGGGGAGAGGGGAACCAAAGAGCTTCCAGGAAATCTCTTGGATGTGTGGAGCTACTCTAAATTCTGGCTGGCTAGTTTTGGGACAGCAGGTTTTGTGAACAGGCACTGGAGTGGGTACCTGAAGCACTGACCTCATTATGTGCGTCTGGAAAATGCAGGGGCCTGGTGCTTCTGTGGGCATGCAGTACCTGAATGTGTGGCTGAGTACAGGGAGTGTCTGTATGTCGGAAATATCGTAGGCACATCTATGATCTTGTCAATTAGCTAGCAGAGTGCCCTTAACTGTTTCTTCCAATAGTTTCTGTGTGTGGTGAACATAACTCCCTGTCAAAAACAAGTTCCTCACTCACCCACTCCTTCAAAATCAGTATCTGTCTGGGCCTCCAATAGAACTGCCCCTTCTGTGGTAGACATGGTAATATACTAGATGGCCACATTACAAGGATTTGGAATAATCTCTAGTCCCATGTATTTCTTGCTTCTTCTAAAATAAAGAAGCTGTGAATGGCCAAGTTAGTGGTGTGGAGAAATGGCAAGCCAGGCAGCAAAGATGAAGAGGGTCTGGTGTAGCAGAAGGTGCTCTGTGCCAGCATTTGAAGTGTTACACTGGGCAGGAGAGAGCCTGGCCACATTTCCCATGGTAGCTCCTTGAGACTTTGGTGGTTTTAAGGGAATGAACAGCACCTGCATGTTGGATCCCAAAGGTCAACTGCTGACCACCCACCGGTCAAACAGGTCTCAAGTTCGTAACATAACTGGTGAAGAAGACACACTTAGAGACTCTAAGGAGTCCTGTGTCTCCTGGCAGTCACACAAGGGGAAGATGGCATCCTCCTTTCCTTAGGTCTGAACACGGTTGGCCTCGGCTCTGCTTACCTTAAAGTACTTGTCTAGGATCTCACTGTAGTTACTGCCTTTAGAGAACCAGCCATCTGGGATGATCTCAGCCTCCAGCCACTGGATGATGCGATGTCGGAGCTCATCACGGTTAGCTTGATAGCAGACAACTGCAGGGAGGAGAGGGATGTGAGGTAGGTATGAGGAGGAGAAACCAGGGGTCATCAGCACCCCCTACATGGAGCCTCCTGCCACTCGGTTCTGCACGTGTCATCCTATTCAGTCTTCAAAGCACCAGGGAGGCAGGATTACTGCACTGGAGTACAGAAATGTGTCTACCCCAGGAGTCATGCTCACATGTGTAAATCACCTGGAAAGACTAGGATGGGGGCTGCATATCAGATATTTACATTATGATTCATAACAGTAGCAAAGTTACAGTTATGAAGTAGCAAAAAAATGTTATGGCTGGGGAGTCTCCACAGCATGAAGAACTATATTAAAGGGTCGCAGTAACAGTAAGGTTGAAGACCGCTGGACTAAAAACTTAGAACGTGAAACAGAGGAATTGTTATTTAAGATAAAAATAAGGAAGAAAAACAAAGGATGTTTTCATGAATGTTAGGGCACAATCATTTGTTAAAGGAATTCTCTTGGTTCTGAGAGAGCTGAAGGTATTAACCTATCAATAAATGAAGACATTACAGTCATTCATGTTGCTGGATTGCTGCTCTTCTCCCACCTCACCAACTCAGCCTTTCAAATCTTTCTCCCATTGTCCTTTATTATAAACAACAGAAAACAAGGCCAAGAAAGGGCCATGCCTCAGCCCTGCTCTGGGCAGCTGTTACAAGCCATTTGGGAGCAGCAGGTGGGAATCAAGTTGGTAGAGAGGCAGTGTGGAGACAGCTCTTGCCAAAGGAAATTCCTGGAAGACAGCATGTGCTAGGCCTTGAGGAGAGTACAGGGCCAGGGAATAAACAAACATGCATTTTCCACTCTGCCTTTCCTAGCTGTGTGATTTGGGGGAAGGGCCTTAATTCTCTGAGTCTTTATACCTTAACTCTAAGGTAATTACAGTGAGATCTTCAAGGTCTGGCACTATAAACTATGTTGAGATTTTAATATATTTTTAATAGAAAGCTCTCTGGCAGTCTCCATACTGGAATTTCCAACTATCCTCTTTCAAAAAGAGCTGTGTCTTCTGATTTCAATGGGTCCATGATATGAACATGTCTTACAAGGCCCTGAAGGAAGGGCTCAGTGGTTGTCCCTACAGTGGGTCACTAGTCAGTAAAAATGCAGAACAGCCAACATTCAGACCCAAAAAGCTCTTTTGACCGGTGGACTCCAAAGCAAATGAACATTTTAAAAATGCAGTTTCATGGTTTTACTGAGCTGTGTTGTGCTCAGACCAGATCTGGATCGAACGTCCTGACCCACAGATGACCTTGGCAGCTCAACAGGACCTGTGGAAGTCAAGATGCTTCCTACATGAAAAGTCTCCACCCTAAAATGCACACACACTGTGGAAAGGTCAGGTACTTACCGGGGCTGGCAGATGGACTCACAGACTTCTTTTCTGTAAGACGAAAGGAGAAGATGTGTAATGCAAGAAGAATAAAGGAAAATGTCTATTTCTAGGATGAAAACTGCAAAGTCTTGCAACCTTGTCATCATTTTACCTTAAATCCATCCATCCTTTCTTTCTTTCTTTCTTTCTTTCTTTCTTTCTTAAGATTTGTTTATTTTTATTTTATAGATAAAGGTGTTTTGCCTGCATGTATATCTGTGTGCCAGTATGCTTGCTTGGTGCCTGCAGGTTGGAAGACAGCATTGCATCCCCTGGAACTGGAGTTACAGATGGTTGCTAGCTGCTGTGTAGGTGCTGGGAACTGAACTCAGGTCCTCTGAAAGCGTATCAGCACTTTTAACCACTGAGCCATCTCTCCAGTCCCTGCCAAGTCAATGCTGATCTTTTCTTTCTTGTACGGTCTAAGGATGGGGATCCTTCCTGTCTGTGGACAATGGATTGCCCTTCTAGATTTATATTCCTTCCTGTTGGGTTTAGCAGTTCCTGAGGTTTTGAAATTTCACATGGAGATTAATTTTGGGGATGGAGAGGAGACTGGTGTCTGGGATAAAGCTTTTCCAGGAAGTGTTTTTCCAGGAAGTGAAGAATAGACTGTCTTGGCAGGCTCTAGACTTGGAAAGGTCTGGTGACTAATTACTAATCATGCTTAGAAATCCATCTTTCCAACCCTGATCACAATGGTGAGAGAGTAAAATAAAGGAAAATAAAAATATTGCTAGGTTGGGAAAGGCCCTAATTTTAAAAGTAGGGTAGGGAGAAATTGACTTTTTTTTTTTTCCTAAAAGATATGGAACTCCTTTAAGGACTTTTTTGTCATTGAGGACTATTGATGCAGTCACCTTGTCTACTCTCCAGCTTCAGATAATACTGAAAGCAGGCCCAGGTATGATGCAGGAAACACAGGACAAAGGCCTCAGCCAGCCAGGTTAAACCTAGCAGACTCATGAATGTTAGGAGGGAGCATCTCCAACAAGCGAGGTGGTCTCCCCTGCCAGGAGCCGACATAGGACAAGCTAATAACTAGCAGCTGATCTTCCTGCAGTGGGTTTGCCTTGGATTAAAAATCCACGACAGATTTGCTCCCATAATAGGCACCGCCCAGGAGAAATCCATTTTAGGAAATATTCCTGCTATTAATATGCTTTTCCTGTTATTATCAAATGTATAAAATTATCTCTAGGTATTAGCCCACCCTTTTGAGATCTCTGCAGAACAACAAAGATGCACTGTCTTGTAGTGATGCTATATAGACAAATAGATGACTTCTTAATTCTTAAGGATGATCCTATAAGAATTCCTAAGATTATATCACTATTTATTAAGCCCTTTTATAGTGGGACTGCTATTAGATCCTTTCTGATGCCAAAACTGCAATGAGAACTCTGTCAGTCTCCCATATGTCATCAGTTAATTGCCTCTTAGATAGTAAGCAGACATTTTACTACTCAGAGCACATTCCAAGAGTTTGTAAAACCATTAATCAAAGTTCATAAAAGGGAACTAATGATTTATTATAGGTGTTGGGAAAGAAGATAAAATATTGACTGGGTTTATCTATACAAAACTTCACTAATAACTTGGTTATGTTTTTTAACTCTCCATGAACCTATGGAGACAGGTGATGAACATTTAGCCAGATAATTATTCATAATGGATATGCATGCAAATATTCTCTGTTGTAAGCTTCTTAGTTGATTTATGATTTGAATTTATGTGTAAACTTGTGATGAACTTTTCGCCATGTGATCCTGTATTTTGCAAGATGTATAAGTGCTGAAGACAAAGAGAACATTCCCCTCCCCCCTTTTCCTACAAGCCCTTTCCCCTTTTTTCTGAGAGGGCTTTCATTGGAAACTTTTTACAACTTAGAAATAAAAACTAAAATCACTTTTCAAAGTGTTCCCTTTTCTTCCCGAGACTTCAACTAGCCTGCTGAATGTTAGAACAGCGCAATTCCTGTGGAAATAGAACAAAGGCTACTTTAATCTGCTGTTTTAGGATGAGGTGCTAAATGAGTTTTCCCCCCTGCCTCAGAGGAACTCAGAAGGCAGGTCAGCTACTGAAGCAAAGTGACTTAGAATTGAGAAAGAAAAGCGTTTTATTATTACACAGCAACCTTAAACTTCTTGCAAAATTAAGTCTTCCCCCTGCTGACACTCTTCCCCCTCTGCTGCCTCAAGAAGAACCAGGAAAGAGAAAGAAGACCCACCAGGTCTGTCCCCCTGGCACTTCCCAGCTCTGGGTAGCTGTAGACTTGGTAAAATGGAGCCAGGCCACACTGCTCTGGTTTCTGTCTCTGTCTCCTCATTATAAGGCCCACCATTCAGTGATGACAGCATGCCTTACCTTTGCAGTGCCCATCATAATCAACCTGGATCTTGGATCCAGTGAGGCAGGCATCTCTATGAAGTTCACAGTGGTTGAGGTAGGTCTTGCCATTACTGCCACACACAGGTCTCTTGTGAGGTTTGCATTGCTGAAACAGACCAGCAGGAGTGTGTTTGTGTAGCTCATGCATTTTCATGAGCACTCACCCAGACATCTTGACAGATGACCACCTGACAAACCACCATCAGAGCTAGAGCCTGTATGCCGCCAGAGCCCAGGGAACCCCAGTTCTGATTACCAGTAACTACTATACTTGATGCAGTAGACTATTACTCCAAGTTCTCCATGGCCCTCTGTCTATCCTGGTCCAGTGTGAGTACACAAACACCCCGCTGTGGCTGTAATAGTTGTATTGCATGGATTCCCCCAACACAATAGTATGAAGAGGCTGTACTTTCAGGAGGGAATGAAGTTACCGGGGCTCCTTCCTCATGAACAGAATTAAGGCCTTTGCAAAAGGGATTTCATAGAGCATTTGTGCCTTTGGCCCTTCTGGCCTTTCCTTGTAAGAACACAGTGTTCCAATGTTCACTTGCAAGTAGAGATCAGGCCCTCACCAGACAATAAATGAATTTGCTTTGATCTTGTACCTCACAGCCTCCAAAACTGTGAGAGTACAGAAATCTATGATTTATAAAAGTGCCTAGCTCAGGCGTTTTGTTATAGAAACAGAAACAAACTAATCCTACATTCCATGACACAAAGCAGCCAGAGTTCAGAGTTGGGAGTGTGGAAACTTGTGTGTGTGTGTGTGCGCGTGCGTGTGTGCGTGCGTGTGTGCATGCACACACGCACGCACAGATTCTTCCAGGGCATAATTACAAGGATATCTTCTTCTCTGTAGTTTTTGGGAGCCATTCAGCTTTTCTCCTAATTTCACAACTGGTGTAAAGCTGACAGAGAGGGTGAAAGACTACAGGAAATCATTATCAACAGAAATATGAAATCATTCAGCTTGTAGGCAGACTAGAGTTACTCGAGGTATGAAGGGGAAAAAACCCAAAACCCCCCAAAAACAGAGGTAAAAAGAACCAGAGTCCTGAGCCAAGAAGTGGCTCAGACCCCTTCAAGGCAAGAAAGGTGGACTTCATTTATTCATTGAGCCAGTATTTACTACTACTGGTGCTCACCATGTTTTCGTGCTAGGCAAAACCACCATGGGTTTATCTTTATAGCAACCCCTGGGAATTTGTTTGGTTAGAATCATACAATTACCATGGACAAGCAGAGACTAGAAGTCAGATTTTTAGTCTAGTTTATGCTACCACATGATGGTCTGCATCCTTCTAATGCAGACCTCCAGGGTGAAGGGATCCTAATAGGATCAGGTTTTAGGCTTCACGTTGGTACTTTCTCCCTTCAGATGCAACAAATTGGGGTCTAGCCCATTTCCAGGATACAGGGCAGCTTGATAGAAAGAAGAAAAGAAAAGCCTATGGCCAGTGTATTTAAATTCACATTAAGAATGAAAATTTATTAAAGTTTTGCTTATTTCTCAAAGGCTTATTTTGCCTTTCAAACGCCATTTAAAAACAAAACTTCAAAGCCGACATTCTGTCTGATAATTTTAAAATGTACATATCCTTTGACCCTGCAGGCACCCTGTGGCCATCAATTCTAAGAAATAAAGGGTATTTGTTAAATGATACTATTGTTGTGGTGGTAAACAACCCAGAGAACCACTTAAATATCCATCTCTAAAGAAATGAATGAATGAATTAACATCTCAAAATATTAAGCAGTTGTTTAAAAATGAGCTAAAAATAACTTTATTGATCTGAGTGGCTGCCATGGCCCACCAAAAACTGCAAAGTAAATGACATAGACCTATGTGTAGAAATAGTATTTTGTACAAAATAGGGGAAATTCTTAGAAAAGTCGTTAATGCCAGTTACCTAAAACTAATGAGAACTGAGAGTCATTAGTACAAATGTCTAAACACCTACAGTATTTGACACATAAACAATTGGCAACTTTTTAATTTAAAGAAACATTTAAATGTAATACCATACCTAATTTCATGTATTGAAATACAGTTTACATGTTAAGTAACACTGCAATGGAGTGATTTCATAGAATTTTAAATCAAAGGCAAAAAGGAACTATTCACTCTTACAGAGTCTCTCCTCAGAACATTTTTAAAGTCACTTTTTCAAAGTGGGTCAGTATGACGAATATACTTATAACTAGTCATGGTGATGTCTTGTTACACTAGTGGTCAGTGGAATTAAAAAGAGAGTTCAACAATCACAACCACTACCTCAAAGGACTCGTATGGAGAGCTACACAGTTCTTGCTCCTTCAGATGCAGCACAAAAACAAATAAAACCAAAGGTGACAAGGTAAAAACTGACAGACTGGAAACTAGACAAAACTTTTGATGTACATCCTTTCTTGACTCGTGTGTCCGGATTCCATCCCTCCTCACCGATGACCTCATGGTAACACCCTTTCCCCCTCAGCCTCAATTTTACCTCACGTGTATCTCTCTGTGTTATACGTGTGGTCTAGGATCCACATAGGAGAGAGAACATGCATTGTTTTTCTTTCTGAATTTGAATTGCCTCGCTTAATAGTGCACCTTCTAGGTCCATCTATTTTCCTACAAATTTCATTTGTCTTTAAAGCTAAGTAATATTTCTTTTTATATCATTTAAAACAAATTATTTTATGTATGTGAGTGCATTATCTTGAGACACACCAGAAGAGGGCACTGGATCCTATTACAGATGGTAGTGAGTCACCAGGTTGTTTCCGGGAATTGAACTCAGGACCTTTGGAAGAGCAGTCAGTGCTCTTAAACCACTGAGCCTCTCCAGCCCTGAATAACATTTCATTGTCTATAGGTATCACATTTTCATCATCTGTTCATATACTGATGGACAACCAGACTGGTTCTATTTTCTTGCTAACATCTTTTTTTCTTTCTTGGTATTCCTGTATATAGAGAGGCCAAGGATCCATATTGTGTTGTCCTTGGTTGTTCTTGGTACAATTTTCTGAGATTGAGTTCTGAAGCTATTTGGCTAGAATGGCTGGACAATGAACTCCATGGATTTGCCTCCTCTCCCCCAGTACTGTGGTCACAGACTCCTGCTGCCACACCAGGCATCTGTGTAGGTCCTGAGGCTCTGACTGCAGCAAGCACATTTCCTACTGAGCTAGTTCTCAGGCCCCCCTAAACAGTCACTACCCTCTATGCCCGACATCAGGACTCACTTCAATGCAGAGGCATGTGGGCTCCCCCTTCTCTGTGACAGCACATTCCCGACCAGCTCCACAAAACACATTGGCACAGATCTTGGATTTGCTCCTTGGTTCCTCCTAAAACACAAATCATAAAGGAAGTCACGTTACTGAGATGAGCCCACCACAGGATGAACCAATGGTGGTAATGACCTTCTGGGCTCGGGGCTCCCGTGTGCCAAAAGTTATCCTCTAACCTTTAGCACAAGGCACAGTTCTGGCTCAGGTTCAGGCAGTGAAGATTGTTTCCCTAAGAGCAAAGCAAGAGTGACTTTCTTGCATTCTTCCTCATTAAAAAAAAAATACGGATTGAGCATTTATGATAAAGCTAGCACTATGCTAAGGGCTAGAGATACTCAGGGCAGTCTTTGATCTCATGAACTCTGTGACTCTCAGGGAGGGACACATATACAGAAGGGCAACATCAGGTGCTCCAGGGAGCAGGTGTGTATGAGAGAATCAGACGGCACTTTCTGAAGACTCCACGCCTTAACTGACTCTTTAAGGATGAGAAACCTAAGCTAGGAAGAAATGGAAACACTGGAGACACATCCAGACATCTTAACACCAAGGTGTTCACAGCAATACCATCTCAAAGGGCAGAAAGATGGCTCACACGTGGATATGCTATTGATATTCAGCCACTGTCTGTGTGAGCCCAGGCTACGAGGCGATGAGGACCAAACCCACCCCAAAGAGAGAAGAATGGCCCTCAAGCCTCTTGCTGGTCAGGTTTCCTGTTCAGACAGTTGTTACAGAATCGCAGGGAGAGGAAGTCTGTATGCCACATGTGGATTTTGATTTTGCTGGTGGTACATTCCTTTACTCCCATTCACTAGTGGTCAAGGCCAGCCCCACGTCATTCATTACTCAGCTCTGTGGTAGTGATGGATAAACAGAGACAGTAATTCCCCTGGGTCCTTTGCTCTATTAGGCTGGGCAGGCTGAATCACCCAAGGCTTCCAGGACTAAGACTACTGGGCTGGAGCTCATCACAAAACAACAAAGACAGAAGAAGCCTAGGAATGACTCTGGTAACGTGCCTACCAAGAACAGAGCACAGGCAGGCAGGCAGGCAGACCGACAGACAGGCAGGCTCTCTCTCTCTCTCTCTCTCTCTGTCTGTCTGTCTGTCTGTCTCTCTGTCTGTCTCTCTGTCTGTCTGTCTGTCTCTCTCTCTCTCTCTCTCACACACACACACACACACACACACACACACACACACACACACACGAGAACAAAGTAGAGGCTTGAGAGGTAAGATGGGTCCAAAAAAGCTGCTCTGCTGTCACCTGGAGGCTACTCTGCAAACTACAGGTTATTCTTGTCTCCCATAAGCCCCCTTGCCTGCCATGCAGTGCTCTCATTGGTCTAGAACTCATTTGTATGCTCAGATCTCATTGGCTTACATGCTGTTGCTAAACTAATTTTTTTTTTTAATGTTGCTAAGGAGAATTCAAAAAAGCTGGCAGACAGTGAAGAAAAGAGGAAGTAATTCCCAGAAGGTTGGAGGATGGATTTAGATCTCTGTTTCCTAAACAGAGAGGGAGAATAAAATTGAGCAAACCCTTCAGACAGACACGGCCCTCCCTTGCGGGAGCTGTGCCTCAGAGCAAAAAGCAGATCTGGAAAGGAAGAGCAAAAGCAATTGCTGATTGTTGTAAAAGATAACTCCCTCCAGTGGCCTCTTCAATTTCCCTGATCTGAACAGTTTAACTCGTGGGCCCGTCCCAGGAGCTAGAGATACACAAATGCACACAACAGTGAGCTTGGGCATATGTCTGCCCAAGGAAAAACTTAACTAGTGCCTCCGATCCTTCAAGCCATACATTTCCTTACTTGTGGAGCAGGAGTAAACCGAGGGGCGGGGGAGAAGCGTGATCAATGGAAACACCTTACTGGGCTGCTTGCAGAAGACAGGGTTGCAGCGTTCAGAGCCTCATCTTGTCTCAAGTGCAAGCGTATTGTTTGTTTATTGGTGTGTGGGAGGGGCACACCTGTCAGGGCATTCATGAGGAAGTTAGAGAGCAACTTGTGGGAGTGGAAGGGGTCTCTTTCCATTGAGTGAGTTCCAGGGATCCAACTCTGGTCATCAGGGTTAGCCACAAGTACCTTTACCCAATGAGCTATCCCCCTCCTACTCCCACTTCGTAAACATTACAAATGAACACTGTTATGTGGAGTCATTTGCAGAAGTAGTTCTCAAACGTATGTTTGGAGAAGAATACCTTTTTCTTGTGCTCTAACAACGAATACTTGAAGAGTGCAATTAAAAACTGAATGTTTTCACATACAGAATTTCACCTTGCTGCATGGCTAGCCCAATAAGGACATGCAAATTATTATTAACTCCATTTTACAAACAAGCAATGTGAGGCTCCAAAAGGTCACTAGCCTAAGTTCCCTGTCTTAGTCGGGGTTTCTACTCCTGCACAAACGTCATGACCAAGATGCAAATTGGGGAGGAAAGGGTTTATTCAGCTTACACTTCCACACTGCTGTTCATCACCAGAAGTCAGGACTGGAACTCAAGCAGGTCAGGGATCAGGAGCTGATGCAGAGGCCATGGAGGGATGTTCCTTACTGGCTTGCTTGCTTGCTTCTCCTGGCTTGCTCAGCCTGCTTTCTTATAGAGCCCAAGACTACCAGTCCACAGATGGTACCATCCACAAGGGGCCCTCCCCCTTGATCACTAATCGAGAAAATGCCTTACAGCTGGATCTCATGGAGGCATTTCCTCAACTGAAACTCCTTTCTCTGTGATAACTCCAGCCTGTGTCAAGTTGACACATAAAACTAGCCAGTACATTCCCCAAACTAAAAAAATAAAAGGAACCCCTATTCAGCCCACAGATAACTAAGCACCCATTTATAAGGCACTCCTCTAGGTGACCTATGCAGCTATATAAGTTCCTCATTCCCATGTCGTATTATCCCTGTTTTACAGGTGAAGAAGCTGACCTTAGAGGCCCGGCAACAAAAAGTGATGGAGTTGAACGTTCCTCCAACGAAAGGCAAACGATTCTTCTATGTTTGGTTTATTCTTCCATCCATATGCATTAAGGTTAGGGAAATTATAATGGGAATATGGATGTTATAACAGCAAATGTAAGGAGAAGTGCTGCGTGTGTTAGGTGTTTAGAGCCCACATGCAACTCTCATACCCAACCCTCGTCTTCATTTGCCACAAGTAAGATATTCTCTTGCATCCTCTTTCCTCAGATGCAAACATAAAATACTGAAGGTTGAAACTGTCTTGACAATTAACTGAGTCACGCTGTGTGACAGGAAGTGGCTATCTCTACAGGGGGTGGTTTATTTTCAGTTTTCCCTCCGAAATGCTGTCACCTTGGACTGTCATGTCCCCATGCTTTCCCATCTCAATGACAGTGGAAAGGTACTGCCAGAGCGGAACTGACAGGATGCAAAAGGCAAAGGGCCCAGCAACGCCTGTCTGGCCTTTCAAGGTGCAGAGATGGAGGCGCCTCTGGTTATATAAGCGTTCTCTGTGCAGGTGATCTATCTGTCAATAGGTGGCAATCTCTCTCTTTGTGTCACACAGCCCTGAGCCGCAATGCAGCAGAGCCTCCCTGGCTGCTGTAGCTCTGCCCAGCTCTGTCCTTTCAAGGAGAAGTGCAGAAGTGAGGGAGAGGAGGGTGGACCCGCCAGGGACACAGGCAGAAGGATCTGCCTGTCTGAGAAGGCTGTCTAATCTGTGGCGCTCAAAGCCATTCCATCACCTCCTCACTCACAGTGAGTATGCTTGATCGTTAAGTCAAGGTCAACAACGAAGGACCCTTCCTCAAGAGTATTGGAGCCATTCCTAAGGCAGCTGGAAAGTTCCTTAGAGTCATAGGTGGGCTTCTTCGGAGTGGCTGGTTCTGGCCAGAAAGTCTAAGGCAGTAAGGGGTTGCAAAAGCCTGAGGCCACGAGCTGACTTACTGACACTGTTGCTCACTAAGCACCCACAACGGTAGAGTCTCTGCAGACATCTGTCCTCCCCATCCCTGTTCAGGTGTTGGCATTTTCAGTTGCATGTAACAAACGCAGGGGCGTTTGAGGTTCAGAAAAACTCCATGGTAGCACCAGTGACAGGCAAGTCAGGAAAGAGACACTAGTTGACCTGGTCTGTGAGTCTCCATTTCCCTTTCTCAAGTAAGGCCAAGAGAGGGCACTGCAGGCAGAGGGGCCAGGGGCAAGGCCTGGCACAGGGATGACATGCAATTCTTACAAATGAGGTAGACTGCGCTGTCTGTCACCTCATAATGACTTTCAGGAAAGGTAACCACATTGGTCTGTGGAGAGTCTCCCTACAAGGTCTCAGGTATGCTCGTTCTTATAAAAGTGTGAGCAGACAGGCACATAGATCTGAATGCACTCACAATGGACTAAGTATTAATAGGGGCTATGTTCTTGAACATGAGCACCTAGACGTAGCTTTGAAAGTCAACAAAACACCTGTATGGTGGCACATGGGAGACTGAGGCACGAAGATGTTGAGTGTGTGGGCTACAGAACAAGATCACTGTCTACAACAACAAACAAACCCCAAACTACAAAACAAAGCAAAAACTCCTAAGCAACAACAACTCAAATAAATAAATAAGTAACAAACTCAACAAAATATCTGCCGCTGTTTTAGTTAGGGTTACTATTGCTATGATGAAACACCATGACCAAATGCAACTTGGAGAGGAAAGGGTTCATTTGACTTCCATTTCCACATCTCTGTTCATCATCAAAGGTCAGGACAGAAACTCAAGTAGGGCAGGAACCTGAAGACAGGAACTGAGGCAGAGGCCATGGAGGGATGCTGCTTACTGGCCTGTTCCTCATGACTTGCTCAGCCTGCTTTCTTATAGAACCCAGAACCACCAGCCCAGGGATGACACCTCCCACAATGGGCTGGACCCTCTTCCATAAATCCCTAATTAGGAAAATGTCCTTCAGGTTTCCTCACAGCCTGATCTAGAGGCTTTTTCTCAATTGAAGTGGGAATCTCCTCTCCCAGCTTGTCATAAACTAACACAGCCTCCAAACGGAAAAGCATTAGGAAGTTGTAGCTAGGACCTTTCACCTTTGGCTTGTCTCCATATTGTCTTCTGAATGTGCATGGCAAGCTAGACTTTGAAGAGTTAGTCTCATGGCTAATTTCACACTACAAATTCTTCTTGGCAAAGGAATGTCTTTTACCAGTTGAAAACTTACAGCTCTCTCATGCTAATGATGCTGTGTGCATTGCGCAGTAATTTTTAAATCAATTTAAACTTATTTTTAAAATTTATTTATGTGTGTGTGTGTGTGTGTGTGTGTGTGTGTGTGTGTATGAGGATATGCCTGAAGAGGGTACTGGATCTCCTGGTGCTTGAATTACAGGTGATCATGAACCAGCAAACATGGGTTCTGGGAACTGATCTTTGGTCCTCTGGAAGGACAGCAAGGGCTCGTAAGCACTGCTCGGCAATCTTGGTGGGTTCTTTTTCTTATCTTTTCTTCTTGATTCTCTAACATAAGCTTGACGCTAACCTCTTCCAGATTTGAGATCTTGCCGTGATGATTGCCCCTAAGATGACATTATGCCCAGGCCCTGGCCTCCCCCTCTCAACTCCAGTCTCGTCCCAATAAACCCTATTTCTCTACAAGCCCAAGCTAAGGAACAGATCATCTTCAGTCCAAGGTTTTACAGACCAGCAATTATTTTTGCATGCAAATAAAAAGGGAAGTTATTTGAAAAACCAAAAACCAAACCAACCAAACAAACAAAAACAATAGAGGTGATCCTGGGCCTGAGTCTCTGGGCTGAACAGCACAAAATATACACTGAAAGGTTTCTGAAAAGCCTTGTGAAGCAAACAATTTCTGCAAAACATAGGCTCTGGCAAGGATGTACCTTCATAAGTAAAGCTATTCATGTCAGCTTGATGCGGCGGCTGTTCACTAGTTGGAACAGGGGGCAACACTTTCATCTCTGTTCTTGCCCCCACTCCATGCCTATCCCTCTCACTCTGTCCTGCTTATGCCAAGGTGGATATGTAGCCCCATCTGCCACTGCTCCAAAGTAAAACAGCTTTGTCGACATGAGAAAGGCTCTCCTCGATTTGCCAGAATTAGCCATGGAAATTTCATGAGACTATCAGAGCCTCTCAGATGCTCTCCAGAGTACAAGTTCATGAAAAAGCTGGAGAATTCAGAGGAGAAAATGAAACCTCTTCCAGCTGCTAAAATCTAGCTGGAGCATCTGTCGCATGACCCTATGCAGTCTCTGTACTTCTGCTTTGGAAAGGAATGTGCAAGCTCCCATGGCCAGGAAAAGACGAGGAAGGGGGAGAGACGCTCTAGAGCAATTGGCCTGATTGCTTCAGTACAACAAAGCATTTGTGTCAACACCACACATAAGTGTCCTTTGCCCGTGTGTGTTACCAGCCAACGCCTTACCTCAAGTTTAACAGACCAGGGCCACGTGTGGACATGGGGAGGCCTAAAGCTTGAATGTTTGGGGCGGGGCTCTATAAGAACTTGTAAATGTGAATGTAAAATGGAGCCCAGGGTTTGGGGAGGGAATGGCAAGCAAAAGCAAAGAGACAGATGCTTAATTAGCATCCAGGTCACCCCAGCTCTCCATTTGCTTCATTGTTTCCGTCTTAAACAGATCTTTCTAACAATGGCTTTGGGCCTTTTGTCAGTCGTCTGTTAGAGCCCTGCAGAATAGCCTGTGCACATATGGCTTATCTCAAGCAAGTGGCTTGCATACTTTGGCTTCCCACAGACCCACTCTCAGAGAACAGTCTTCACATGAAATACCATAAAGGAATTCAAAGTTTCAGTTATACAAAATGAGAAGTTTCTGCAGACTATGGTATTTTGTGAACTATACTGTAATGGTTGTTTTTAATTTGCCAAAAGGGGGGGAGGACCTTAAATCTTCTCAGGGCAGGCACACAATCCTATCTATTACTTAGAAGTAATAGATGTGTTAATTCATTTGGTTGTATATGAATTAAAAAACAAGATTTTTGTTTGTTTGTTTGTTTGTTTTGTCTCAAATACATTATTTTTTGTATACCAGCCAAAGCTTAGACTGCCTGGTGAAACTTCCTAGCATAGAACATTTATCTATTTGAAATTAGCCTAGTAGATCCACACAAGAGATTCATTCTCCATTCTTCAGCCTTCAGCCTAAGGTTTGTCCGCTTTAATAGCCAATGTAGGGCATTTACATAGTTCTCCAGGCTTCTTCAGATAAGGAAAGGAAATCACTTAAATGTATTTAAAATTAGATCTGATGAATGCCATGTTAACTAAAGAGTGGTGACAGCACTGCAATGGTGACGCCAGCAATCCCAGCATGTGGGTAGAAGAAGCAAGCAGATCATTGTGAGTTCAAGGCCAGCCAGGGCTACACAGAGAGTTGCAGGTCAGCCAGAGCTATATCATGAGGACCCAGCTGACTACAGTGGTGAGCTCTGAGTGAGGAAGATCACCTGAGTCTAGGGGTTCCATATTGGCCTAGGAAGTAAAATGACATTGCCTCAAAACAAGCAAGCAAGCAAATGAACAAACAAACAAACATAACCAATGAAGGTAACAGTCTGTGACCTACACGGCACAAGGGATATAGTATAAGTTTAAAGGGAACTGAGGGTGTGGCCTCCATCCTTGAGAGGGTTCTAACATAGCTAGGTGCTGAGACTGACATATTGATACCTGTAATCCTGCCAAAAAAGGGGGGCACTCTGGAGATGGGGCTTGTAGCACTTCCTGCAGCATGGCAGGGTCTACCCATAAGTCCTGTGGACATACAGAGAAACAAAGAAAAGATTGGGAACATGCGGAGACCACTCATGGGAGGGGGGTAGGAGGCCTGGAAATATACTGGGTGTTGGGAAGGAAGGAGCCATGGAGGCCTTTAGTCTTGGGAGACCATCAGGTGGAGGAAGGTCTCTGTCAGAGACAAAGCTTTGGCAAGAGAGTAAGTAGAGGGACACAAGGTAGTCAGAGTCAGGTATGGAGACAAGTCTAAGCAGACAGTAGGACATCCCACTGGCAGCTGGAAATAGGGATAGAGATGCACATCTGGATGTCATCTGTGTAGTAGTGAAAGGTAAGGGAAGAAGAGCCTATGGGCTCAGCAAGAAAGGGTGGGGTGAAAGGCGGAGGGGAAGGGAAATCAGAAACAGAACCCAAGAATTGCAGAGTGTGTGTCCACCAGCCCCCCCACGGGTCTCTGCAATCAGAAAGGACACCTTCCCTCCAGGCAGATGCAATACCAGACTGGTGTGCAGGGCTTGGCAAGCACAATGTGGGTTGGGTTACAGGTTCTTTCCTTTCTCTGAAGTCAGCAGCCTGCCCACAGCATGAGGGCTCTGAAGGTAAAGCTGCCAAGAGAGTAGCGGAGGAAGATTCAGGAAAATGGGAAGGAGGCTGGCTAGTCCAGAGCTCCAAAGAATGGAAGATGAATACAGTTGAGTGAGAAGTGACTCAGTAAATGCTGGGAAGAGGGCTGGGGACTGGAGAGATGGCTCAGTGGTTAAGAGCACTGACTGCTCTTCCAGAGATCCTGAGTTCAATTCCCAGCAACCACATGGTGGCTCACAACCATCTGTAATGGGGATCCTATGCTCTCTTCTGGTGTGTCTGAAGACAGCGACTGTGTACCCACATACATGAAATAAATAAATAAATAAATCTTTTTAAAAAAGTTTCTAAAATAAAAAAAAGAGGCAGCCCAGACCTAGGAGAGGTACCTTAGATACGTGCCTGCCTCCTGTCCAGTGTGACTTAGGGAAGAGGCTTCATATCTCCGAGCCTTAGTTTACCAACTTATAACATACAGAGGTTGTACACAATGCTCAGCTCCCTTATATTGTTTGAATTCCATTGACTAGCTCAAGGTTTTACAAGTTCATGTGAACCTGAATATCAAGTGTTTATCTCGCAAATAAGAAATGTAGAGAATGATTCTTTACAGTCTTTTTGAGATGGGGGTATCACTTTGTAGCCCTGATTTGCCTCAAATATTGTGTGTGTAACTCAGGGCTGGTATTGAACTATCAGACTGCTTCTTGTCTCAGCCCTCAGAGTACTGGGATGACAGGCATGTCTACCATGCCTATTCTGTACACTTGCCATCTGGATGGAATTTGAAGGGTACTGCTGGAGGCACTGGAGTAGATTCCCACAGTCTAAGGACTTCATAAGCAATGCTTTCCCATTCTCTCTGGGGTCACTCTGGAAAAGCACTTCCCAACCTGTGGGTCGATACCCCTTTGGGGCTGAAGGACCCTTTCACAGAGGTCACAAATGACCATCCTGCATATCATGTATTTACATTACAATTCATAACAATAGCAAGATTACAGTTATGAAGTAGCAGTGAAATAATTTTATGGTTGGGGTCAGCACAACACGGGGAACCCTATTAAAGGGTCGTGGCCTTCGGAAGGTTGAGGATCACAGCTCTAGAGCAAACAACAATGGATACCAAGTGGGCTGACTTCACTGGTGAGGAGCCTGCTGGAACTTTCTACCCCACTGCAATGCTACTAATGAAGTTTTAATTCTACTTACATTTGCCTTGTATGAAAAAAGGGGAGGGGGAAGAAAGAGAGAAAATGGTTAACAGAAATTCACTGGAGATTCAGGCTGTTTTCCTGCCAGGAACCTGTCACAGAGGTATGTCCTGCGCTGCCAGGCCTCACATTTACTCTGCATTCATGCTCCAATTATCTCCACATGTAGTTCGAGAAAAATGGTTGATTGAGAGTCTTGTTTTCTTTCTTTCTTTCTTTCTTTCTTTCTTTCTTTCTTTCTTTCTTTTTCTCCTCCTCCTCCTCCTCCTCCTCCTCTTTCTCCTCCTCCTTCTTTTGTAAATTCCCCACACACCTAAATCCCCAATCCTCAGTTCTGAGTGGTGAACACTCCAGGGCGCTGACTGAGTTGTCCCAGACAGTCAGATTTAGAAACATCCCCTGCAGCGACAGTCACATCTGCAGGAACATCCCTGCTTGTTCTCAGTCCTCCATCCTAAGCAAGCTGACCCTCCATCTCCCTAGGCTTCCCCAGCCAGGAACCAATTAGCATTCATTCTTCGGAACTCTCAGTGGAATGCAGAGTCCATTGTTCTGACTTGGTGGGAGGAAGGAGAGGGGAGATGGCTAAAACCAAGAGCTATCTTGCTCCCTGTTAGTCAAGTCAAGCAGCATCTGGGTGGTTACTGGTAATACACACTTGCCAGGGAAGGAACTGGCTGTGGCAAAAGAACCACAGTGGCTTCCTTGATTAGGGAGTATCATACTCTACTCATATCTATCTGCAGCTTAATTCCATTATCCCAATGTGCACATGGCTCCCTGTCTTAGTCACTGTTCTATTGCTGTGACAAGACACCATGACCAAGGCAACTCTTATGAAACGAAACATATAACGGAGGGGGGGGGTTCACTTAAACTTTCAGAGGTTTAGTCCACTATCATCATGGCAGGGAGCAGGGTGGCAGGCATGCGTGGTGCTGGAGAAGTAGCCGAGCACTGCATTTTGGTTTGCAGCCAGGTAGAGAGACTCTGAGTTTAGCATAGGCTTTTGAAACCTCAAAGCCCATCCTCAGTGACACACTCCCCTGACAAGACCACATCTTTTAATCCTTCTAATCCTTTCAAATAGTGTCACCCCTTCACTATGAGCTAATGGGGGCTATTCTATTCAAACCATCACAGTTAGCTATTCAGAAGAGAAGCCATTGTCCTGCAAATTGGTTCCCTTTCACTGGTTGGCTGCCTGACTCTCATCTACTAGCACCTACTTAGACACATTAATAAGTGCACAGCACTTGGTCATTTCCTCTCTCTTATGTGACATCACTGATAAATGAGGCCTTGCCATCCTTGGCCTCATGGCCAGGGATGCTCTTCCTTTTAGACTCCTTGACTATAGAGAGTAAGGAGGAGGGACCTGTGAGTAGTGTAAGTGGTCAGGGCAGATTAAAGGTACAACCTAGACTAAAGTACTAGGCTCCTGAGGTATTTCATGTTGAAATGAGAGTGCATTACCCTTTGAAAATGTCAGTGCTATGAGATACTGTTAGATGCTTCTTTAACCTTCAGATGGACAGAGAATGCCCCATAAGACCAGCATAAAAAACACCATCACCATGCGGGAAGCCTGCTTTACTGTCTGCTTGCCCAAATTCTTTCTTTCCTTCAATGTTTAGCTCCAGCTATGAAACTTTACCCTCAATGAGCTTTTCTTTTTGATTGGTAAGAATTCCTCTTTCTGACTTGCAATTGTCTGACTTGCAATTCTCCTTTGTATGAGCCCAATTTTTTAAAAATATTAATTAATTATATATATTCTTTTCTTTCTAGCTGAGCTTTCTAGAGGACAAAGAGTAAGTTTTAGGGTCCTTTTGTAGGCCCTAGTATATCACCCATGTCACTCAATCAACATTAACTAAAAGACTTGAGTTGCATCACCCTGGGATGGGGCAGCAAGGTATGGTGACAGTAACAACTCCTCCCCCAGAACTAACACAAGGATTAATTCTTCTGTAGAAAGAGTCCAAAGACCCCACTCCTCTCCACCAGACCATCAACTTCAGCATGAGGCTTTACCAATCTGGGATAGTCTGTGACCCACAAAAGACACAGTGTGTGTCTCTATGGGCACAGGCAGCTCGTGAGGCAATGGGAGGCTGAGAGAACTTTCAGTCATGTCTTTTGCCTATGATGAACGTATGCTTTCCTGAGACATGCTGAGTGGATAAGAAAAGAGAGAAAGAATATGACAGAACTCAGGTGGAGCTGCAGGGCATACAGTCAGGTTGAGTAAAAGCAACCTGACCCCATGGTGGCCTAGTCATCGGGGGAGCAGAGGTAAAGAGGAACAACTGAGACGAGGCAAGAGAAACAGTAGTGCCGTGACTTGTTATTGGCACAGCTGTTTTGTGACCTCTTCCTATGGACCCCACCCCTTCATTATCCTAGAACCTAGATCTTGTGGTGGTTTGAATATGTTTGGCCCATGGGAAGTGGCACTATTAGGAGGTGTGGCCTTGTTGTAATAGGTGTGGCCTTGTGGGAGGAAGTGTGTCACTGTGTAGGTGGGCTTTGGGGGCTCCTAGTGCTCAAGCTGTGCCCAGAGTGGAAGAGACCCTTCTCCTAGCTATCTGCAGAAGACAGTCTCCTTCTGGATGCCCTTGGATCAAGATGCAGAACTCTCAGCTCCATGTCTGCCTGGGTGCGGCCATGCTTCCCACCATGATGTTACTAGACTGAACCTATGAAACTACAAGCCAGTCCCAGTTAAATGTTGTCCTTTATAAGAGTTGCCTTGGACATGGTGTCACTTTATAGCAATGGAAACCCCACGGCAAACCTGAAACAAGACTTGCCTTGCTTTGTTCCTTTCTTTTTTGGCAGAACATTTGGGTCTCCTGGCTTCTGGCAGAACGTTTGAGGCTTGGCTCCTGGCACTCCCCTCTGGCTCATGTGCTATCCTGGCAATGGGCTAGAATTTACTGGAAAGAGAACTAGGAGAAAGGGACTATACTTAGCTGGACCTATGCAGGGTGCTTTCCCCAGGATTGGGTTCTGTCAACTGGATTGTGATGCCCAACCAAGACTGAGCTCATCGGTCAATGGCATGGGCTGGGGCTATCGGGATGACAGAGAGGTCAGATATGATGAAAAAGATGGCAGTAGGAGACCCGGGAGACATGGCTCTCGGGTCTTAAAATGGGGACAGAGCCCTGGGAATCTTTTGGGGCTGTGTGGCTGCAAAACAGTTGTCAAGATTTCAATGTCCTAACAAACAGTTTTTTCCTAGTCTGAGAGAGCTGAAGGGGTTAAGACTCAGAAACTCCCAACTAAATGAAATCTCCATATGTGTGTGGCTCAGTGGGGTTCTAAGCAGACAGATGTAATTAGAAGTGCTCAGACACTGTGTTGCCATGGAAACTGCTGGCCAGGAGAAACCTGGAGTCCCAGGAATAGTCTTCCAGGGAACTGCCTAAGTCAGGTGGTACTCCTCCTGCTTGCCTGCTTCTAGGCTCCTGGGTCCTGCCTAGTTTCCTCCTGTTCCCTATCCCACCTCTCAGTGATGCCAAACGTGAACCAATGGTTCCCTTCAGTGGCAAGCAAGGAAGTGTAAGTTATTAGAACTAAGTTCTGGTTTTGCATCTGAGGCCGAGAGCCAGGAATAGAGGCCTCAAGCTCCGTTATGTTTTATTATGTCGCCAGCAATTCTGGGAAGATCAGTGATACGGGACAAACAGGAAAGTGTCTGTGGATGTGGCTTTCAGCTGCCTATCTTATCCTCTGAAACAACTGAAAGGAAGAAGGGACTTTTCCCGTAGCTCCAGGCAGGTGCAGCGGCACACACTATGATCACAATCGCACTGATGGTGAGGTCTATGGGGGGGGGGGGGGGGGGGGTTATTTTACAGAGTAGGAACTCTAGCCTGAAGACTGAAGATCCCCAGAAACCCAGCTACAGATCTGGGACTGGATTTCAATGGGACATATAGATAGCAAAAAACCCGAATGGAATTCTTTATGAACTTAGAAACAGGGAGGAATTTAAGAAATTACTGCTCAGGGCATGGACTGCCCCTTGCAAGTCCCTGCTTCAACAGTCACAGGATTCTTAGAGGTCCTGCTATTGGGATGCTGGGAGATTGGGGTGAGGGACCACCTCTGCTGGGAAATTGGGGCAAAGTGGCTGCTTACCCTTCTAGATGTTATCATTATAAATCTTCTCCTGTACTTTTCTAAAAAGGTCATTTTATACATTGTCACCAAAGGAAGACGATGCCTATGAACTGCTTCCTGGTGATAAAGTGGTCAGTAATTAATCATTCCCAACAGGGAGGCTCAATAAATCTCTCTTGAAGAGGAGGCATTTCTTGGGAGTATACTTTTGTACAGTTCTTAACCAAAAGCAGTGGTGCTGGTATCCTGTGGTTAGGAAGTACAGGGAAAGGTCAGAGTCTCCCAAGAGACCAGCAGACATGGCTGTACTTTAGGCATGATAGATACAGACTGAATGTTGTGAGCATCTGGCTCAGCCACAAGCACAGTTAGAAAACTGTAGGATGGCTAGAGGGTAGGGCCCACCCAGGATGCATCTTCTAGTATTTTCCCAGATGCTGGCAACCCCAGCCTTCTATCTGGTAGGAATTTCTGACAGTCACTGCATGCTGGTGGTGGCCCTGATCTCTACTCTTGCTTCAGACTGGAAGCCACTGAGTTCACATCCTCATTTACATATACTTAGGCCCAGACTCTCAGACTGGAAAAGTGGGGTACAGGTCTCTGACAAGTTTGGGGCTGCCCCAAGATTTCTGCGGTAATAAGGGATACTTATGACTTACCAGGACCAATTTTTAACCACTGATCTCTCTGCTCTGCAGGTGGGAGGATCTGGCAGGTCCCAGGTTTTTAACAATTAGGTTTAGGGAAATATCAATCTTTCAAGAGCAAATTAAGAGCTACATAAAACCAGTTCCGGTGGAGGAAGGTAAGGCTCTAAACACAAGTTAATCTTTGAATAATCCTTATTGCTGTCCAAGGTGAAATGAGTAGGCTCCATTTCAAAGACAGTGAAGAAACAGGGCAAATAATCAAACAGTAAAACAACACAGACAGACAGACAGAGACACACACACACACCCCACTGCGGTTAGAGTTTTGAGACTAAATCATTGAAAACACATGCATTTTATTATTGAACCATTTCTGCCTTGCATTGTTCCATCCGAGCAGCTGGGAAGAAAGAGCTGGAAGATGTACATGTTCTAGCAAATCAGACCAGGTCTCAGCTGATGGGAGGCCTAAACAGTGACTGGGAGATATTTAGTTCCATTGCACTAAGACCTTCTACTATTTTAGTAGGGAATAAAATCCCATGAGTCCCTTCAGGCTGTTTCAACAATGCACAAAGACCTCCTTTTCTGTCCAAAAGGAGTACCAGAAACTGTACTTGTTTAGCTGTTATGGCCAGATCTGCATTTATGGAACAAAAATATCCCAAGTGCTATGTAACAGGATTAGTTCCTAAAACCACCACCCTTTGTTTTAAACCGACTGACACTGGAGAAATGCCACCTATTTAATGGCTTTCGGTTCCACTAAGGGACTTCCAACTCAACCAAAAGGTGGAGCAACGTGCCGGGGCGAGTCAGAAGACCCCTGGTCTGTGGGTCAAATGTAAGAGAGTTTGGAAAGCCCTGGTAGCAGATCAGTTGGGGGTTGGGAGGTGTAGTTCTCTGTTCTCCAGGTCGCCATTCAATGCTGTCCACTGTGCTGTGGAGTGGAACTTTTCTGCAATAAAGGACTTGAGATCTGAATGTGTTCATCCAGCAGCGCTGAGTGTTTTTTGCTTCTTTGTTTGGAGACATCGCCCTACAGTTGCTGTGACACATGAGAGCAAGCACAGGAAGGATTGCCTGAAGTCAGGGTCTCAGTACACGGCAAAGTCAGGACAGAATCACGGGAAAAGAATCACCTACAAGAATGTAACACTTAATTCGATGGTTCTGGGGGTATTCGCTTCCCCTGGGAATGGTGCCCACTTATAGCAGAATTGCTTAGCATGGAAGTTAAAGACCAAAAATGTTTACGACTCAGATAGCCTCTGCTAAAACTTTCAACTTCTTTAGGGTCTGAAAGGATTAGAATCCAGGAGCCTGACTGAGCAAAGCCAGCATTGCTAGGATGTTCAAGGTTAAATGAAGTGTGGACGGGCAGGTGTTGTCAACCACTGTCCTTGGCACAGGAGACATCTGCAGACTCTGGCACAGAGATGGTAATTCTGCGACCCAGTCAAAGGCAGGGCACCACATTCCACAGGACCACAGCCTCCTTTACTGTTCAGTCCGGGATAATTCAGCAAGCACTTACTAAGCACACATTCTTTCATAGACTCAGTTCTAGGAGCTGGGAAACCGTTGGTGCATGGGCAGACAAAGGCCCTGTTTTTAAGGAGTATACGTTCTAGAAGGGTCGTTAGTAAACAAAGGCAAGTCCATTTTACACAGTGATGCTGGACGGAGCCAGGTATGGGTTACAGAAAGCTGGGAGAGAAGGGATCCTTCCTGGACACAGTTGGTAACACGTGAGCTGAAAACGGAAGCGTGGACAGTTAGTTCACTCAGAGGGAAGGCAAGTGCAAAGCAGGATAGGATTTGTCATGCTCCCAGAACAGGAAAAAGGCCAATGTGACTGCAGTATAGGGTACAACTGGTAGAATGGGGGTGGGGGTGGGGGAAGGGCCCAGAGCCACTGAAGATCGCGAAGTAAGGGACAGTGGGGGGCACTGCACAGAGAGTGACATGTGTGGGCGGGGCTCTTATGAAGACGACTAGGGCTGCTGAATGGACAAACAGATGGCCAGAAGATACACAGGAAACAACTAGAACATTTTAGGCCACTCCTATAGTAATGCAGACATGGTATGATGACAGCTGAGACTACTGTGGTGACCATGGCGACAGAGGAGAGGCCACGGGTGATCTACTCTGACAACAGAGACTGTAGTGGAATTTGTTAAGAGCCTGGAGAATGGGTGGTGAAAGTTAAATGCCAGAGAAAGCCAGATGTGGTAGCACACACCTTTAACCCCAGCTCTTGAGTGGGGCTTAGATTAGCCTGGTCTACATAGTGATATCAGGTCCTCTAGAGCCCCTGTCTTAATTCTGAGAAAATTCTTGAGTACTTTTGCTTGATACCTCAAATATCCAGAGGTAGGCATGGACAGAACCATGAGGATGCATAGACCCAAGTCACCCCCAGAAGACTTCCCTTGGACTAGCTCAGGGCTCCAGATAGGTCCTATATCAGCCCCATGAAATGGGTACACTGAGACCCCGGGGTTGGATAGAGATAGACTCTGCTCAAAGAAAGTTGTCCAGGTTAGCACCTGGAACACAGGCCTTGAAATACTCATGACAGCTGGTCTCACACATAATCCCAGCATTTGAAAGCTGAGGCTGGACAGCATTTGAAAGCTGAGGCTAGAGGGTTGCCCATGATTTTGAAGCCAGCCTGGGCTATAGATTAAATATATACATATCTAGGATGAGAATCACTATGGAATAGTTCATGCTTTGAATACTCTCAGCCTTAGAAATTCTTAATCGTTGCTTCTCCCTTAAAGGGAATATAGGCACACACACACACTCACATAAACACACACACACTACATACACGAATGCACACACACTACATATACGCATGCGTGCACACACATTCACTACACACTACAAACTCATACTACAAACATACACATGCACACACACACTACAAATACACACACACACCACACACACACATTCCCATAGCCAACAAGCCAGCCATAGGGAAAGCAAGCCCTGCCCCATGCCCCAGCAGAAAGAAGACATTTCCTATAATTCAAAGCCAGCCGCCTGGGAATGAGGTCTTTAGATCCCAGGTCACTGTAACGTGAGTAAGCAAATGGCAATGCCACTAACACTGAGCAAAATGACATCACCTGTAAAAATAGTCCAGTCATCCAGGGAATCGGCCTGTGTGGAGAGCAGGCTCCTAAACCACATTCAGTGGAACAACTTAGGCAAGACACGAGGAGCCTTTTCTTAGATTAGACACGAAAGGGACTCTGAGGAAAATGCAGTGTCCTAAGCTACAAAATGACAGAATCAGTTCAAACTCCTCAAACAGTAGTTGTTCTTACAGGATTCTGTATCACCACTGAGGATTTTGGGGGGATTTTTAAAAATGCCTAGAACATCAAATGCACACCTGAACAACAAAAAGCTCTGTATCTCATGCAGATCAAATTAGACAGGTCCTTTAGTAGAAAATAGACAAACATTTTCCCAGGTGTATTTCTAGGAGAAAGCTGCTTACTTTATAATTTTCCTGAAAGTAGTATAGTCCCTTAAAAATTAGGAAATTTTATTAAGAAATACACTGCTGGAGAGAAGGCTTAGTTAAGAGTGCAGATGGCTTTTTTCAAAAGACAACAGTTCAATTCCTGGTGCCCACATCAGGTAGCTCACAACCAATTGTAATGCCAGCTCAGGGAATGGATGTCTCTGACCTACACACACACACACACACACACACACACACACACACACACACACTAAATAAATAAATAAATAAATAATGAAAGCTTTGAAAAGAAGCCTTGGCAACCCCTAAAATAAGCCAGGCTGGGTCTCCCATCCTCAATAAATCAATCAAAAACAAGTAATAATAGAAGTAGATTTATTCAATGTGGTCACATTAGGAAAAGTGCCACCCTCCGAGTCCATCCTCAGGGTCCTAATGGTTTAAACAGAGGGTATCATAATGTGTGCTAAGTAGTCCAGGTAAAGGTGTGGCCCCCATCACTGGCTCTGGGTGCTCCTGAAAGGTGATGGGACAAGTTAGAAGAATGGTGTTTAACCTCCTTTGAGGACACAAGCTCCCCTCTGGCTGGCACCAGGCTTCCGCCTTTGCCCTTTTCCAGCATGAGCTTCCTGGAGCACTTTGGTTCTCTTGGGGTCAGTTGTTTCAACAGTCTGATAGCCCAAGGGTGGGGCACAAGTGTGGAATGTCATCATTCCAGCCATGACAGACACACAGTGAAGAGTGAATTTACTACACCCAATCTTTAGTAAGCCCCTGGATGCCCGCCCTCCCTCTTCTCCCTCTACCTTCCAGAAGGAAAATTGAGGAAGCCAAAGTCAACGAGTGTTCTTTGGTGGGGGTTTTTCTTGGTCCTTAGCCAGCCCGTGGTGCACTGCAGGAATCTCGGATGAACAAGATGCAGACATAGACTGATGCAGAAAGAGAAAGCTCTGCCTTTAAAATAAGTGCCTACCCAGGAAATCCTATTCCTTGTGTGCCTGTCAGTAGGCCAAGGCAACACAGGTTAAGACAGGAAAGAGAGCAGCAAATGAGGGGACAAAGGGAAGCGACAGAAAGACTACCTATGGGGCACATTCACATTCCAAAAATTCTTGGGACTAGAAAAGCCTGCAGTTTCTGGGGTAGCCTGGCCCCGCCCTAATTGGTGGAATCCTAGCTACTGCATTTTGAGAAGCCTGAACCAGCCATTTGTGAATAAAATCTGCATACATCTGTCTCTCTCCAACAGAAACTTATGTGAACCCTGCTAGGCCAGGAAGAAGCTAGGAAGCTTCCTGGGCCCTCAAGATAGAGGCTGTTAGTAAAGGGGACTTGGGTGTCTGCGCTCACTGTAAGCACATGTATATCTGTTTTCCTAGATGTAGCTGCTTCAGCAGACATTCCTCCTGTATCAACACCACCCTAGGTTTTAAACCATCCATTGACCCCTGGAACAGTAACCAGGAATTCCCCTGGGCTGGCTTTGCGTCCCTTATCCATTTTCTTGCTTTCTTATAGATGCTATATGCCCCAGATATCGCTCCCTTTCCAAAACCTAGTTGGCTTAACTAATTGCAGATGTTTTGACCATTTTTGGTTAAAGCAGAATGACTGACCGACTGACTGATATATGAGTTCACAAGCAGTTAAGTTTCATAATCACAAAAGATAAGCGCTGTGCCTGGGCTTAGACATTATGACTGTATTCAGAAGCCAAAAGGTACAACCAGGCGGTTAATCAGAGGAAATTCCAATGCACATTGGCCCCTTCCCACTAGTTTCCATAGGAGTCTGTTGTTGAGGAAAGTCTAACTACGAGATACTGGCAGATGGCTTTGTTTCCTGAGGGGTGAAATTTAAGCCAGTGTGCATGCGTGTAGATGTGCATGTGTGTGTACATACATGTGTACAGTTCTAACCTCTACAAGAACTTTTATTAGGAAGGACACAGACATTGCATGGCTAGCTCCTATTCACGAATTTAGCACCTGGCTATCTACTAGGGCTTGGAATCAGGAGCCAGGGTATGGGACCAAGCACACCAGTAGGCTGAAGCATCCAGGCTGACCTTGGCTTGCTTACTAAGGTCACTTCAACAAGTCACTGAATCTCAGTGTTGATGACAAAGACCAAGACCAGTGCCTGACACAACCACAAATATCATTGCTGACTCAGAGATCAGGGCCAGGGGACAGAGGCAGGACATTCATCAGCACCTGTTCAGGAGCTCCTGGACCTGGTCATGGGCCAGGCGACATGGTGAGAGGCAAGAAGGATTCCAAACAACATTTCCACACAGCTATTTTTGTAAGCATTTTGCAATATTGCATCTGAGTGAAACTGTGAACATTTATAAAAGTCAGAAGAAAGTTGGTTTTGTCATGAAAATCTTCGGAGTTTGGATTGATCTTCATTTTGTCATTGCCCTTGTTGCTTTTGGAGTCTTCCCCAAATCCCAGGGGTATCTGGGATACTCCAGCCCCCACCACTCCAGTGTGGATGCACAGCTGCCATTTGAAGTAGAAAAACCAACTCTTATCTGTGGAGTAATCAGGACTTAGGATTGCAGGGCACAAAGGCACTTGAGGCTCCACACTCCAGGCTTCTATGATGCTCTTTATACATAAGAGGGGGACCCAGGAGCCTCCTGCCTCTTCCTTCACACTGTTTTCTTGGTCCTTGGCCAGCTCTTTCCCATGGCCCCCCACAGATGGGAAATTGAGATAAGAGCTAACCAAATATCCTACTTCTATTAGTGTATGTTGACATCCAAAATACGTGGATTTATAAGGATAGATTTTAAACTGCGGGCCACTCCCACTCTTTTTGGGGGATGAGGGGTTAAATATTTGACTCAGTCCACATTTGGGGTACCACTAGGCTATTCATTCCAGCCTTCTCTGGCCAAAGATGGATCTTGCTTGAAGCTAGCTCCCTCCAAGGACAGTAATCTCAGCCATGTGGCCAGCCGTAACTTCTCAGTTCAGAACCTCACAAAGCAGCTGAATCCTGGGCAGGCTCATAATTCACTCACTTGCTTCTTATGTGTGTGGGTACATGCCAGTCCCCCAAAACAACTCTGGGCTGACTTTGAGAAAAGCAGGAAATGAGCAAGGAAAAGAACCAGAGTGAGCAGTGCTGAGGGAGTCAGGGTTGCAGAGCCCTGCAGGCTGCTGGGAAGGCATGGTGCCAAGCAGCCGCTGCTGTCTAGACTTTAGCGGGCCTCTCCCAGTGGAGGGGCGAATGAGGGAGGAGGGGAGCCAGGCCAGAAAGCTTGTAACTCTTTGTTCAGCTAATGCAAACACAGGACACAACCTCTGACAGGCTCCAGGCTGGGGGTTGCTCTATCTAAGACATTTCATCCCAGGAGCTGGAATCCAGTTATAGGCCCAGGGAAGTTCTGTTAATCCATCCATCAGCAGGGATGATCTTATTAGTTCCCAAGAACTCACAGTTCCCCACCCAAACTGAAGTGAGCAACAGCTAAAAGATGCACACTGGAGGGGTGAAGGACCATGTTTTGTTTTGTTTTGTTTGTTTTTTTAAAGAAAAATTTCCAGTTGTGTTATTTTAGCTTGTTTATAAAAAGAACGAGCTTTTGATGGAGGCCTCAGGACTCTGATGAAACTAGTTGATTAAAATGTACAGACATAGAAATGGGAGCCACAGTCCAATAGGCTTCTGACTCAGGGGTAATGTTAGCTTTGGGAGCTCTGCTAATTTAAGCTGGTGGGAAAAGGGGCCTTTTTTTCTGAGTGGCAGAGGGGCCCTGTGGCTCGGTGCATGGCTTGGTGAGTGCAGTGCAGGGTGGGATGGGCCCCACTGGCCCCTCAGCCAGGCATCTGTGCACTAGACATCCATGCTTAGCAATTAGATTGGCGTTTAGAGCCATTTTGTAGTTTGGCCTTACATAATATAGAACAGTTGTGAATACACTGGAGGAGGCAAGCCTGCAGTCTCAGCTCAGGTACTAGAGCCATTTAACATTGATGTGCCTTGAATAGTTAGTGACTAGGATTGTACAGTGCTGAAGCCAAACTACAAGTAACATTGTTGGTGTGTTTTCAGAGTCTGACTTCTGGAAATCAGACACAGGGGCACAAACCACAGAGCTTTGACTTTGGGATATCAAACCCTGGGTTTTACATCCTGGCTCTGCTATTGGTTAGGGAGCTGATGTGGGGTAACTGAAGTTTCTTCATAAGTGAAGATGAGCCATATCGTTACTCATCCGTTTGTGAGGATTTAATAGAAGCTCTCTTTCTGCCTGGGCTGTAGGTGCCTTTCCAAACTCAGCGGCAGGCTACTTCCTCTGAAAGACTTTTCTGGGCCTCAGCACAGGGTAGATTCTCAGCCCTGTCCCACTGTTTCTTACACTGGATGGTTCTGAAGCTGTGACCTCTCCTGCCTACTTCTACTAGATCAGAGGTCTTCAAAGTTCCTAACGCTGGGACCAATACAGTTCCTCAGGTTCGTACATTTATTATAATGTAAATATCAGTGTTTTCTGGTGGTCTTAGGCAGCCTTGTGGAAGGGTCGTTTGGGACCCACAGGTTGAGAACTGCTACCTGAGACCAACCGCTCTGGGGAGCACTTTTTTTTCACCAGCTCTTACTTAGTACTCCACAGGGAGCACAAGTGTGCGGGGGGGGGGGGGGGGGGCGCTTCGGCTTTCCTCTTTCGAGTTGATTTTGAGAAAATGAATTGTTTCTGAGGAGCACTCAGGAGTTGTGAGTTTAAACGGTGTGAAGACAAGCGGGAGGTTTCTTGCTATTCTGTCAGCTCCTAACAGCTCATGCACTTCAGGGTGATGTCTAGAAGGGGGCGGGAAGAACATGAGAGGAGAGAATAGACAATAAAGATGAGGGGAGGGAGGGAGAGGGCCTGGGGCCTGCAGGGCCTGGGAACGGGTGGCTGTGAGCTCGTGAAGCTGGAGCAGGGCTCTCTCAGGAATGTTTTCCTTCAGAGAACAAGGTTCTGTATTCCTGACAGTTGAGAAACACATCCCAGAACCTCTACATCGCGGACTACCTCGTTGCTCCACACGGTCAACTGCCACTCTTAATAACAAAAGTGCTCTGTAATAGGGTCCATGTAAAAGACAGACCTTGGGGCCCAGGCAGTGTGGCACCAGTCTGTCATCTCAGCACTTGGGATGTAGTGGCAGGATTATTACAAATTCAAGGCCAGCCTGAGGCATACAGCAAGATTATACCATAATGGCTAGGGGACATGCTCAGTGGTGAAGCTCTTGGCAAGGTTGAGCTGGGTCTAGGGTTGCTTTAGTTTAACTAAAAACAGATAAACAGGCAAACAAAACAGACTTGGAGATACCTGGGTCACGAACAAGGGACAATGAAGGGGCAGATGTGGAGAATCTCAGAATGACAAGAAAATGGGGAAACTCTAGAGGCCAGAAAAGACACCATTTCAGATAAAGTTCTGTACAAGATGCTGCCACAAGTGCCACACTAATAGAGAAGACGTCAGTAGGCAGAAACGATCCCAGCTGCCCAGGAGCAGCTCCTGGAATTCTAGGTGGGCAGGGGTCTCACATCCCACTGCTGTCTCTCAGAATTTTCTAAACCAGATGCAAGAGGTGAAGACAAGCTGCTCCTTCCTGGGGTCCCTAACAGCCAGAGCCATTTGGGCTGTATACAGGGTTGATGCAGGCAGTGCCTCCAGGAAAAGACCTGTATAGTCCTATTAGTCTCACGCTGCTGCTAATGGAAGGAACTGTGTAAAGTGACTGATATCACACCCCAGTAAGGGCCATGAGGTAATGCCTGAGGCTTCTGCAGATTAATAAGTCATATTTATTAAGTATCAAATGAGGGATAAAGGAAAGACTGGGGGAAGACCATTTTTCCTCAGACACAGGACTTTAATTTTGAAAACAAGAAAGGGGAAAAAAGTCACTTTCCCTACATGGATTCAAACATCCTATCTCTCTCACACACACACACACACACACACACACACACACACACTCACATGCACATACATGCACATGCACAGACACACACACACACAAAAATACATGCATGTGCCTGCAACACAACATAGCTTTTGCCATATGTCACATGGTTCATCTGGCAATGACCTGATTGGTCACAAATAGTGTGCCTGTCATGCTATTCAGAGGACATACCAGGCATCATAAATTTAGACTTAATCCTGGGGCTAGTGTAATAGTGATTACTTCCAAATGAGGATATAAAAAGTCCGTGAGGAGATTACACGGAAATCTTTCAGCCAAAGCAGAAAATGCAAATTTATAGGCTATATTTTGTACTCCAACTACCCAGAGAGCATTCTATTAGCAAGTTACTGCCAGACTCTGCTAATGCAGAAGCTGCTATCTGTGATAGCAGCAGCTATTCCAGTCTTAGCTAGGGCAAGGGTGCATTTCATTAGAGCAGCCAAGAAACGGCTCAAGCTCACTGCTGTATCCTCACTGACGGCCAACATGAAAGGGTTTGTTTTACTTAGATGCTTGGGCCCGAAACTGGTATATGGCTTCTCCTGAGACTTTCAACATCAGTTCCAGCAGCTCTTCTCTCTGTTGCCTATGTCAGTCATACCATCCTGAACTCTCCCGTCTAATTATCCTAATTTCAGCTAAAAATGGTCAGTGCTTGCCAAACTGGATTGAGTATTCCAGCAGAAATGACAAATGGCTTTCATCTCACACAGACTCTGACTGATTGCTAATGGCTACAAGGAATATTGTTGAATGAATGAGATGTTCAAACCTCTTCTGAATTCCGTAGGAAAGAATTCTGTGATTGATTAGTCATGTCTGTCATGGGTAGAGAAATGTAGGAATTGCATGCATGCTTTATTCATGCCATCTCAGCAGGCTATTACTCCAGTGTTGGCAGGTACTTATTTTCATTGCCTACGGTGTTTAATAAGATCATCACATACTACTACTGATTTGATCCATCTCTGGAAGACTCAGTAGTTGTTGAACCTTCCATATTCTCTTAAGGCCACCCCTGTTACTCCTATACTTTTGATAGTTCATCATGAGGATTCTTGTGACCATTTCCTTTTACAAGAAGAATTTATCCTCCTAATGTCACTTTAAAGAAAAACAGAATGCTGGACTGTGGAGATGGCTCAGTGGAAAAGCACTGCCTATGCAAATGTGAGAAATGGAATTCAGATGCCCAGAATGTACACAAATGCTGGACAGGCATAGTGGTCTATAGCCCTGTACTTTGAAGGCAGAGACAGGGAACCCTTAGAGTAAGATCACTGTGTAGTCATATCTCTGAGCTCTGGCTGTAACTGAGGTTCATTGTCTCAGTTAATAAGGTGGTAAAGGATAGAGGAAGACATCCAACATCAACCTTTGGTCTCCACACACGTTTACATACATACTCATGATGCTCTATTAAGTGTTTACACACATGTCAACATTGATCCATACACACAGATCACATGTCCATACACATGAGAAAAAAGTATTGTGTTCTCATGTGACATGAAACTAAGATACACTCATAAAAGCTTATAAAATACAGAAAAGACTGGAACAAAGAGTAAAATTACCCCTATGAGTAAGGTTTTCTAACACAGCCCAGAATGGTACCCATGGCTGTGCCCTCCCTTCTTCAATTAGATGTCTGGGCAGTTCTAATTTTACAGCTCTTCTAAATAACATGATTGGCATCTTATGAAGACTCTCCTTAAATATAGCAATTAGCTACACATCCAAATACTTACATAACATCTAACTCACAAGACTCCTGGAGAGAGTGAGTTAACCTTTTCACTGATTCATAAAAAATCATTATTGCTAAAACATGTACTAAGAATCTGCCAAATGTCACTAGATATCAAGAGACTGATTAAAAGAAAATCTCTCTTCACCAAGGAATGATGAAATGCATGCTAGGACAAACCCTTTCACACAGTTTCCACTACGTGACTTTTCTGCCTTGAACTCAGAGCAAAGGCTCTGAGTTCACCAGCCTCCTGTCTTCACTGGGTAGTGGCTACCTGAGAATGTTCTGGTGTAAAAGGTCATCGAGCTACATGTTACAGATGTATGGATTTTATTAACATAGAGAATTTCTGAGAGCTGGAGAGATGGCTCAGAGGTTAAGAGCACTTACCCAGGTTTGATTCCCAGCACGCACATGGCAGATTACAACCATATACCCTTTCCTGACTTCCAAGGGGGGAAAAAGTACACAGGGGAGCACACAGACACACATGCAGGTAGAATATTCATAAACATAAAATCAATACATCTTTAAAAACAAAAAGGGAATTTTCAAAATTATGAGAGGAGCTATGTCAATATAACAGAAATTTTTTTTTTGAAACTGGGTCTTACTATGTAGGTCTGGCTGGTCTAGAACTTTCTATGTTGACCAGGCTGTCTTTAAGTTCACTTGCTAATAATGTTATTCTAATCTACATTTCATCTGTTAGCACTTAAAGCTCCTGACCCACCAGTAGACTGCAAGAAAATAGAGCACAGAAATCAAGCCTTGCACATCATGCTGGATTCTTCTCTGTGTATGTGTGCAGAGCATTCTGGGTCAGACAATGCTATACCTGATGGAAACAGTGACAGGAAGTTCTGTGCCCTTCATGGCTCACTCTTGGAGAAAGCATCCTTGACAAAGTCACGGGGTTTGGAATTGGGCAACCTGGGAAGATGTATGCATTTAACCTCCAAGGTCACTCTTCATCTGACTTACAGAATTAACATACTTGTTTTTTTCTAATTATATAGCAGCTGGTATTATGAAGCCAATAAAACAGATCCTTGTTCAAAGGGTTCTTCTGAATGTCCAGTTATTTGGAGAGGAGAAAGAAAAAAGAAACCATCACATTTCCAATCCATCAATGTGGCCCTGGGTATTTACAGCTTATCTTTTATTTTTAATTCTTGCCCAGACTTGAGCTGCTGCCTAGCCAATCACTTCTGGGCTCCTTATATCCACCTCAGCCATAATCCCTTCAGCCACTTTCTACTACAGCTTATCAACTTGTTCACCCAAGCTTCCTGTCACCCAGTTCACTTTGATAGGAACTATAAGACATTGAAAGCAGCAGCACCTCCATCTGCCAGGTGCTTGCCCATCTGTTTTGGCTATTCATTGGTGTCCAGCTATGTTTTAACATCTCGATTCTCAACGGTGCCTTCAGAGTCACAGCAAGTTGTTTATTTGCTGCAGGATAAACAGGAGATCGTTTTGCTGGCTAATGTGTAAGCTTGCGCATGCTCTGAAGCTGTAGTTGGGGCTGGGGGTGGGGGTTACACTGTAGACTCAAGAACAATTCTACAGACTGCAGAGGTGCTCCCAACCCTTCCCAGCCTGGCAGATACTAACCTAGTGGTTAACTAGATGCATGTGAGAAGGTGTAAATGACATTAAGCAGTGTGGCTTTCTAGGGACAAAACCCTGACACTCTGCTAGCATGACATGCCTAACAGCTAAGCACAGCACGTCCGTCTGTGGAGCTGTTACTGCTTCTCCACACTACAGTCTCGAGAGACACATTCCCAGCTCATGGCTCAAGTGTGGATTCCTTGCTGGAATGAGTGATCTCCTCTGTAAATATGTCCCTTGTATATGTAATTTATAATAATAAATTTCTAGACCCAGAATGCAGAATAAAACTAAGCCAGGGCGTGTAGGGGGCACTTGGGCACTTACTAAGATTGCTCTCCTGAGGCAGGCAGTTGGGCTGTGTGTCTCCTCTAGTCTGTCACAGCTTTTAAAAGGGGAAATAAATCCTTGGGTTTGATTATTAAAGCAAAGAGCACCAAGAAAATTCTCTTTATCTTCTATGTCTCATTTTTTTGAGAGTTCAACAATATTTGCACAACGTAGCAGATCTAGATTTTACTAAAATGGACTCATGCCAAAAGACTAGAAATACCATATTTGAGTGTTTGCCGAATGTTCTTATAGTTAACAAGGAAAAAAATTCTACTGCAAGCATCATTAACTGCAACTATAGTGTTTAAAATGTATTCCAAGTCACGTCCCCCATGGAGAGGGTTAATTTACTTTTTTCATCCATGAATAAAGATGTAGTATTTAACATGTGCATTAAAACTTGCCAAGTGTTATCTGGAAGGTCAGGCAACAAAGGCTTGGTTGATTAAAACATAATAATTCTTAATAAAGTGGAGTCACTAAATGTAGCGGGGTTGTGGCTCCTGTCTGTGATCTCTCTTCACTGTGCGGGTGTCCTGACTTCACAGCCTCTTTTCTGCACCAGCTCCCCTGGTTTTAATGCCTCAGCTCCCCTGGTTTTAATGCCTCAGCACTTTGCCTCTTTCCCTGCAGGGTTTTCCTGGGAACTGAATCTTCTACCATAGAGCTCCAGCAGGAAATTGCAGCTAGGGGCCTTACTACCTGGGGTGAGCTGTTCTCTGCTGTGCAGTGGGATGAGGAGACTGGAGTGACCATATTACCTAGAACAGATCCCAGACCTTCAGACTCACAGTCTGGTGCTGATGAGACATAGACCCCACACTCTACTTCTGCAAACAGTTCTGTCTTTTCACAGAGTAGTTGGCAATTCCTAAGCTGGCTGTGAAATTAACCAGGAATTCACTTCATCAATCACAGAACAGTAGATCTCTTTTTAATTGATAGATTAATTAATTATTTTTTTATTTTGGTTTTTCAAGATGGTTTCTCTGTGTAGCCCTGGCTGTCCTGGAATTCTCTTTGTAGACCAGGTTAATCTTTTGAACTCACAGAGATCCTCTTGCCTCTGCTTCCTGAGTGCTGGGAACAAAGGCGTACGCCACCACTGCCTGGCTATTATCTTAATTAATCATCATTATCTGAGACAGGGTCTTACTATGTAGTGCTAGCTGTTTTGAAACTATGTAGACCAGGCTGGCTTTGAACTCACAAAGATCTACCTGCCTTTGCTTTCAACGTGTTGGGATTAAAGGCGAGAGCCACTAGCTAAGAGTTTTGAGGGCCATCACAAGGATGGAGGAGTATTCTTTAACCAGGGTTAAAAATCGGAGCAAGCAGGGCTCAAGGAGTACCTGAAAGGTAGAGGGAGCTGGGCACATACTGATCCACTTCCAGAGCTAACCAGTTATAGGAACATGGACAGTTTAACGAGTTTCCTTTACTTTGTTCCCTGCTCTGTAAAATGGAACTAACAAAGCCCATCTCACAGGACTGAAAGGCTTTAAAGGAAATGGTAGAAGTGATCCAAGCAGATACAAAATACTTGGTAAAATTCTAAGCCTTCACGTTTGCAAGTTTGGCCAGGTAGTGATGAATAATAGCCTGGGATCTGGAGCCAGATGGCTTGGGTTCGTATCCTGCCCTCACTATTATAACTTATTTCATAAGTTACATAAAAGTCTCTGACTCAGTTTCCCTATGATTAAAGTAGAATCTTAATACAAGTAAGTAGCTACCTAATAAACACTTGCTGCTTTTATTTCACTAGGAGTAAAAAAATAGCCTGTTTCTACCTCAGTCAATGATGCAGTGAATTAAAGCAAACACCAGTTCAGTGTGTGTGTGTGTGTGTGTGTGTGTGTGTGTGTGAAAGTCCTAAAGCCTGTATGCATTTATGAATTCTGGGGTAGAGTCAAGCTGGGATGCAAAGGGTGGGGCTAAACTGTAAAGTGAAAGAAAACCTCGAAGGGGCTATAAGTCACCCACCAGGGAGCTATTTCTTTTGTAACGTGCATTCCATTTCTTCTCTCTCATGCGTTTTAATTCCTTCCACATTTCCTGCCACAATTATCAAATGTTTAGTTTCTGACCTCACTTTTCTGGAGCCCAGGGAATTTAGAATTGTTTATTTTCTGTCCATAAAGTTAATGGAGGGGCTTGTGCGCATAGGGTTTGTTGGTTTGTTTGTAGTGTCTCAGGAAGGTCACTGGAGTTGAAAAGAAAACATATGAGAGAGAGAGAGAGAGAGAGAGAGAGAGAGAGAGAGAGAGAGAGAATGTTTTAACTGGAAACCAGAGGCCTCCAAAGGGTAGAGCCGCAGATTCTCACACTTGCTCAACTGAGTTTAAGGGGAATTTGGATTGTAAAAGACTCTTCTGGGGCCCAGATAATAACAAGGACAACAAAAATCCAGGACATTTTACGAAGAAGAAAATGCATTTCAGGGAATCTCAATTCACTATGAAGGAGAAAAGAAATTTCATTTTGCTGAAAAAAAAAAAATCTTTTAAATCTCCCCCCACCCCCCAACCAGGAAAGACTTGGAAAAGAAAAGTCCATAACTATTCTCAGTTTCCTCTGAAGTGAACAGAAGAACTCAAGGCGCCTTTTTGAACTCTGCGGCTGCTCTGGTCGCCGCCTCTGCTCCGATCCGCCCAGTCTGTCCCCTCTCCCCACTCCCCAGCTTCCTCCATATTAGGCGTGGTGGGGTTCCAGCTTATGACCCAAACTACTTCACAATTGAGATCTAAGTTTGTTAGGTAGAATTGCTGCTCCGAGCGTGCCAGATTCCCACTCCATCGTAAGGATGGGGAACCTTCAGTTCCACCCCCAGAGAGCATCCCTGGAGTACACACTCGGCCGCTGGGGCGCAAACCCCAGGGACCGGTCACCTACCTCGCCATGGACCAGGACGACGGCCACCAGCGCGAGCGCCAGCCAGCGTTTCCACATCTGCGGAAGAGAGAAGAGGGTGAGAGTGAAGACGCCCGGGCCCCGCTCAGATCCTAGAAACTTCTTCGGGTCCCGTAGATTCATCCCCTCTTCCCAGCACCCTCGGTGCCCGCAGCGACCCGGCCTCTGCACCGCCCTCACCGTGCTCGGGTCCGGGACTCCGGAGGACACTGGGCAGGGTGGCAGTAGCGAGTTGGAGGTGAAGGTGGGAGCGTCGCCGATCACCAGACTCCGAGGAAGTCCGACCTGGGCTCGCCGCCCCTTAAGACCCCTCCTTCCCCGCCCGCCGGCCCCCCAGCTCCTCCCCATTCTCCTCCCCTTCTGCAGCGCGGCCCCGGAGGCTCCCGCTGCGCTCCCTCCTCCCGGCCTCCGCCCGGAGCCCAGGAGCGTCCATGCACCGCAGGCATCCGCGTCCTCTCCTACACACCCACAAAGAATCCTCAGATATCTCAAGAGAAGGCACGAGGTGTCCGTGTCTCAGGGAACCCTATAACAAAGGCGGGGAAAACCGCGGAAACCCCACGCCCAGGAGGGGCGCTGGCCTGCAGCAGAGGGGGTAACAGCAGGAACTAGCTGCGGACTGCGGCGGCGACAACCACATGGGCAGCACAGTGGGCATCCATGCCGGGGCTGGGACTCGAACCTGAGCATCCCAGAGCCATCCTTCATTGCTGAATGAGAAAAGGGAGAGTAGAGGAAGTGAGGGTGTTACTACAACCCAAGGAGGAAGGGGCACAGGAGCCCACGATGGGCTGGCGAGCAGAAACTGGGTGTACTAGGGAGAGGGAGTAAGTGCCCTGCTCTGCTTCCCTCTGATCCAGGAACTGTAGTCCCTCTCCACCTCATCAGTGCTCCTCTTAGCACTCATGCCATTTCGGGAAAGCTCCCTATTTAGTCTCTGATCTCCACCGATGTTTCTTACCCCAGAGGTCTTCAAAGGTGTGTCGCCTCTATAATAAGGGTGTTGATCCCCTATCTCTTTCCTGCCCTGACTTCCCTATCTCTGGTGACCAGGAATAAATCTGTTTGACACATTTCAGACGGAACATCTGGTTGCTGACTCCCGTTTTCCACCAGCTCAGGAGTCGCTCATTAGTTCTTTCAGGCTTGCCTCCAAACTTCCTGTGCTTTTCCCATAAGAGGGCTGTCACCATAGCCTAAGACGTTTCTCACAGAGATCTCCTAGGAAGCCCTTCATTTCTGTGCCCAAGTCTACTCTGTTATTGAAGACTCTCGGTCCTCACTCAGAAATTCACGAAGCCGCCACTGGTAGTGGTTTGATCCAGGCATACTCATTCTTGACTGCACTGAAAAGTAATCACCTTGTTCTTTCACTCTGAGGTTTAGATACTACTGTGTCATGTCTTCGTCCACTGAGAAACTTCATCCATTTTCTTCTCCCACATCAAATCCGACCTTTCCGCCTTCCTTGTAAGCACGCCATTACACCCTGTGGCTGAACCTTCTCGTTTTGTCTTCACCTCTTTACCACACACACCCGGCTGCTCACATCACACCAGGCTTCATGGTGTGCTCTGAACTTGTCATACTTTATCTTCTGCCGAGGTCTGCTGAATACCTACTGCTAAGTTTTAGGAGGTTTCAAAATCATGCCTAAATTCCCCACTGAGATAGTCCGAGTGCTACACAGATGGAAACCAAAATCTAAGCTCTGCAATGGGTCATACTGGAATGCTGGCCAAGTCTTTAGAACCTCCAAGGCTACAATGGGTCTGCTACTGCAGAATCCCAGAATCAAACACACCCCATAGGTTCAGGGAGAGGTGGAAAACCTGCTTGTGTAAAATCAGCTGCATGGAAAAGAAAAGAAAAAAAGAAAAAAAATACTCGTTGTCCTCTATACTTAAGAGGGATGCCCTAGTTAGTTTTGACCATTGACTTGACATAGCCTGAAGTTGAGAAGAATTGCCTATTAGATGGGCCTATGTCTGTGGAGGCATTGACTTGATTGATAGTTGGTGGTGGAGGACCTAGCCCACTGTGGGTGTTGCCATTCTTTAGGCACCTGGCCCTGGGCTAGAAAGCTAGCTATGCATGAGCCTGTGAACAAGCCGGCAAGCAGCATCCCTCCCAGGTTTCTGCGAGTTCCTGCTTGGGGCTCTTTCTGCCCTGACTCTCCTTGGTTAAGGACTGTGATCTGTGAGATGAATAAACTTTCCCTAAGTTGCTTTTGGTCAGTGTCTTTTATCACAGCAAGAGAAAGGAAAATATATCACAGAGAAAGTGACACATTCTTTGAAGCTCACCAGTCAGATGTTGCATGCCTTCCTACTTGTTGGATCAAGATGAATAGGGTGTAAATGGCCCCCATCAGCTAAGCTACCCTGCTGTCAGTGTGCTAGGGTGGAAGAAGGAGACTCTGATGTACTGAGGTCTGCATCTGTCCTTTAAATAACTAACAACGTTGTGTGCTCCTCAAAACCGGCAAGGCTGTTCCTCTACTGAAAGTCCCTTGATTGCCTTCAGAACTGAGAATTAGTGTCTCTGCATCTCTTGCTTGCCTTTTTCTTGACAACAGCTTGGGGGGTAGTAGAAAGTATTTAATTTTGAAGTCAAACCAACCTGGCTTTCGATGCTGCCATTGCACTTATCAGCTGCTAACCTTTGCCCTCTCCCAGCCTAGGTTCTGGCATCTGACAAATGATAGTGCCGATGCCCTTCAGGGCTGGTTCAATTTAAAGTGGTGGGTTATAAAAGGGGACTGGCAGATAGATAGCAGGGTTCTATAAATGGTAGAGCCATTATTATTTTGTCGATCTGCTTTGCATCGAAACTGTACCCAGTACTATGTGCCAGGTACACAATAGCTTTCAACACGCCGTATTTTTAGGTAACTGTTACAATACACTGAAAGCTTTTAAAAGTGATTTCTATCTTCCAATAAGAAAACTGAAGATCAGAAAAACTCAGATATTTTCCCAATAAAATGCCTTGGCATTTTATTGTGCACTATTATTCTCTGTTTTAATACTTAGGACATAATTGTTCTTAATTCAGAGTATAACCATATAATCAACAAACAGAGCCAAAAGAGATAAAAGTAACATCTAAACTAACTATGAGAGGGAGTTGACAGTGGGTTGGTGAGGGATATTTTTCGTTGTGAGTGATAGATATTTAAGTGGTTCTCTTTAGAAGCCAATTTAAATAACTATCTGTGAAGTTGCCTGGGATGTGTAGCTGAGCAGTGCTGGGACAATGGCTGGATTCAGGGACTCTTCACCTAGGAGTTTGCCTGTGTTCCCGCAGACCTAGGTCCTACATCTTTTGTTTTGACTTTCTGTCATCTCTTTCCTGGGATTTACCTGGTGGTTCCTGAGAGCCACAGTCTGTGTTCTCAGGGTGAGAAATTGACCCTAGAGTGGGCGAATGTAGGCGAGGGAGTTAGCCTTCTTCTGGAGATGTCATAGACTTTTCAAGATAAGTTTTTAAAGTCCAAGGAGAGGTTTTTTTTGTTCTTCCCTGACCTGCCCCTCTTGAAAGAATCTCCTTAAACTGGCAATCCTCTTGTTTTACTCCCCCCTATACTGGGGTTTCCTGTGTGAACCACCCAGATCCAAACTGATTTTCTTTGTGTCTTCTTAACTGATCACTGTGACTGGGGGAATTGGCTGGCTTAGACCTGTGGGACCCCAACCTTAGATCCATCTAAAGACCAGGCTGTTTGTGTCTAGAGGTGCAGGGACTAGGTGCTCAGAGTAGTTGTGAGCTTGGTCTGTGAATTCTGCTCTTCAGAGTGGGTCATGGAGACTCCCAAAAGTGTGGGCAAGAGGATTACAAACTCTCTTTTTGCTTTTACCTGCATAAAAACAGAAAGTGGCTTTGCAAATATATAGATTAAATCAGGCCCCATATTTAGTCAGTGTGTCTAACAGTCAATTAAACCCTATTTGCCAAACATTATGAGTAGAACTGGCAGAACTGACAAGCGCTAGTTCCCTATAATCTATAATGTACTGCAATAGGATCTACTTGTATTATTTGGCTTAAAATAGATTAGCTACCATTTCAGCTAAAAAATGGCAAACCAACCAACCAACCAACCAAAACCCAAGAGATCTTGGCATTGAACGCAAAGCTTTTTCCTAGAAAAGCTTAGGAAAGAGTTGAGTTGACATTGTTCCTACTTTTGAAAGGGTTCACTGTCTGCCACACTAGCATGGTGAAAACAAGCAATCAGATCTGATAAGTTGATCAAGACTTCAAAAGTAATGATAAACCTATTTTAAATGCAGAGATTAGAGTTCATTTGACTCAGTGGCAATGCATGAACATTGTTATTAGTGAAATCCTGATCTTAAGTGTCTTGGAGTACTGGTTAAGTTCTTAGAATCTGCAGGACAAAAGGCAAACCTATTGTGTTCTTTCTCTTCAAAGATGTTTAAAGACATGTGATAGTCATTACTATACTTTAGAAAATTTCACTCGGTTAAGTGTCTTACAAAATACCTACCTTACGTGGGAGTAGGTATCTCCTTGTTTTATTCAACAATTGTAGAAGTAAGGGCGCAGAAGGAAACTATTTCAGTTGGCTAGGTTGTGACACACGCTGGTGGACCTGTGTTGGAAACGCAGAGCTCATGTAAAAACAACTGGGCATGGTGGCACAAACCTGTGCTTGTGAGGCAGAGATAGGTGGGTCTCTGGGGCTCACCAGCAAACAGCCTGATGACTTAATGAATTTCAGGCCACGGAGAAACCCTCTCAATAAAAGCAAAGTGGATAATGTCTGAAAAATGTCATCTGAGGTTATCCTCTGGACTCCATACAAATTCACACTCATGCATGCATACCCACACTCACGTGCACCTACACATACACACACACACACATATATATATATATATATATATATATATATATATATTAGAAATAGTTAAATGAAGAACAACATGGGAGTGTGTGCCTTCAGGTTTTACGTAAGCTGATTCTCCTAAACATGAATAGAGGCACTCAGGGAAATGTTTGTATTGGTAATGAGCATGTTACAGCCTCTTATCCTTGTCATTGTTCCCTAAAGGTTGCTGGCTAATGGCCAGTTGCTTTATTAACATTTTATCGGGTACTATAAGCAATATAGATATGATTTAAAGTATATGGAAGAGTATAAAATAGGAGATATGTAAATACTGCACCATTCTACATAAGGAACTAATTATCCACGGACTCTGGACACGTCAGAGGTACCCCGGAAACACTTCTCCAGGATAACAAGGGATGACTATATATAAATTGCAGTAGACAGTCAAAAAGCAAAGAAAACAATGACAATGGATATTACAGCAAATTAGACCTTGTGGGAGATCTGATGTAAAGTGAATAAAAAACACAGCTGCCTCAAATCCTTCTGAGATCATTCCACTGGTTACATCCAGGTTTGGGAACGAAATCTGCAAAGAATTGTGTTTTGATGAGCTACAAAGTATAGCAGTAGCAGGATAGATATATTCTTAATAATACATTGCATCTTTAATGGAAACAGCATTTTCTGCAGCAGCTGCGGGAATGAAGCCACACAGAGAGGAAGGAGGCCTCCCAGGAAGGGACTGTAGCCAGGCTCATCTATGAACCCTTCACTGCAGTATTCATGGAAGAGGGGCTGCAGCAAAGACCCTGAGGCTGAGGCTGCACAGCATGTGACAAAACTCACCGATACAGTTAATCTGACAAATCTTACACATCACTGCACAGCGAACTATTTGTAATACTTAGTAATGACATGAGAAGTGACTGGAAATTTCTTATTCTTACTGATGATCCCAGATGATCTTGGGACAGAGGCTTTAGATGTTGTTAAACTTGAAAATCTGCATCGCTATTTGACAAAGAGACAGCTGTTCCCAATTTGTTATTGTCTATTTTTGTGTCGGCACTATACTTTTTATCAGATGAAAATAAATCCGCACACAATCCATCACTTCAGGATAGAGAGCAATGCTAATAAGGACTGCTAGAGAGCAATTGTTTTTGAAAAGAAATATGTTATAGAAAAATATTTTGAAATTAGATTCTTGGATGTGTCTTACTAATTAGGTGGTTTTTGTCCACATTAAGACTTTTATAAATGCATTTTTTTAAAAGTCTGGCGCAATCTTTTAAGTGGTTTATTTACCCTTTGGATAAGAATATAAAAACGCTAGAACTTTTAATTAAGTTGAAGAATGAATAATTTATAGGGAAATTTACTCACTAAAGTTCCACAAAACCTTTTGCAAGACTGATTCCTAGGACTGAGATTTAGAGGCTTGAGTTTGGGGGGTGAACTCGTGCCACCTGTCTTCATTCAGATCTGTGAGTCTGTGAGAGTAGTCATTCTGGAGGGTCACCATAACAGACCACTGTGGAAGGAAACGGCGTCAGCTGCCCAAACTTATTTCTTACCATTCTGAAAGCTATACCTCCAGAATTCAGATGGGCTGGTGGTCCTGAGATGTCACCAATAAGCTTCATCCCTTTCCTCACTGTCCTTGAGTGACCTCTTCCCTGGTGTCTGTCCCTCTTTTTGTAAGGAAGGGACCAGTAGTACCAGATTAGAGGCTGCCTACCCTACGGTCTCACTCAGTCTTAATTACCTATCCAAATAAAGTTACGGACGAGTTTGGGGTGGAGGCATGTTAGGCAAGGGCAATGAGTTCACATCTCCGACTCTGACAGCTATAAAAGCAAATGTGAAATAAACTGGCCTTGCAACATCGCTACAATGTTCAGCAAATATTTATAACTGGAATGATGACATCACACTTAACTAATTCATTGTTGTTGTTGTTCCAGTGAACTAAAACAATGTTTTGTCTGTTGAAGGAAGGAGGAAGGCCCTCCATAGTACAGTTAGTATATGAGACACTAGGTTTATACACACATGTACATACTGTGGTGGATTGAATGAAGATGGCCCCCATAGGCCCATAGGGAGTGACACGGTTAGGAGGTGGGGCCTTGTTGGAGTAGGTGTGGCCTTGTTGGAGTAGGTGTGGCCTTGTTGGAGTAGGTGTGGCCTTGTTGGAGTAGGTGTGGCTTTGTTGGAGTAGGTGTGGCCTTGTTGGAGGAGGTGTGGCCTTGTTGGAGGAGGTGTGGCTTTGTTGGAGGAAGTGTGTCACAGGAGGTGGGATTTGAGGTCTCAGATGCTCAAGCCAGGCCAGGGTCTCACTCTCTCTCTGCTGTCTGCCAGTCTGAGTGTAGAACTCTCAGCTACCTCTCCAGCACCATGTCTGCCTGTGCACCACCATGCTTCCTGCTGTGATGACAAAGGACTAAACCTATGTAAGCCAGTCTCAAGGAAATGCTTTCCAGTGTAAGAGATGCTGGGGTTGTGGTGTCTCTTCGCGGCAACAGAAACCCTAACTAAGACACACATAAAAATAAAAAGTGTTTTTTAAATGCCCATTGATTTATCTTTAACTCCTTGTACCCTTTCCTGATGAGGTATGCTATAATGTATAAATAGCCCATGCTTACTGGTGGGGTATGTAACTGGAAACCTAAAGATTTCTGGCTACAGAAAACAAAATTTCACACTTAGGCCAAAAGGACTCCTTAAATACAATATTTTTATGATTAGTTAATCAAATGCACAGAGATGTTTCAACTAATCATTGAGACTACCCATGACAAGATTCTTTAATCAGCATCTTTGGGGAAATAAAGTATGTATTCAACATTTATAGGCTTATTGATGTATCTAGTGCAATATCCTTTTCTAAAAGTCAAAAGTACCGTAAGACACATACAAATACTTCTAAGTTATTTTTGGAAATTTTTATGTTAGTTGTATAAATTTTCATAGTATACTCATAAAACTATGATACCCACCTATTCATGATGAGTGTGACAGACACATGTATAGTTGAATAAAGAGTGGAACTTAGTAGGATTTTTGAAAGTCATGAGCTGCAGGATGTGCTTGCTCCTTTTTAAGTTGTGTGCTTTCATTGACCTTCAACAAATAGTGCTTCATTTTATTCTAGTGACCATTCCTCTGCCACTCCCAGCTGCACATTTCACCTCCCCCAGGACAGCTGCTCTCTACCTGAGGGTTGTGACCCCTTTGGCAAACTTCTTTCTCCAAAAATATTTACATTATGATTCATAGCAGTAGCAAAATTACAGTTATGAAGTAACAACAAAAATAATGTTATAGCCGAGGTTCACCACAGCACAAGGAACTGGATTAAAGGTTGAAAACCATGGAGCTAGAGGGAAAGAAAGACTTGGAGAAAACCAGTCAGTACATTTCATCTACTTGACCATAGTCATTACTTCAGAGCAGGCATTTGACCAAAGTTGGCCAACAGAGCTAAGGAAATGTGATTCTGAGATTTGTATCTACCCATGGAGAAAGCTGCCCCTCTGCTATTGGTCTGGGTCCTGTCTGCCTAAGTTTGGATCTACAGGACACCTTTGCCTAGGACCTGAAGAGACCGAGACAGAAAATGGAGTCAAGAGTGTCATTAGAGCTTCAATGACAGTTGTATCTGATTTGACCCTTGATCTTTGGTGCTTTTTTTTGGTTTGTTCTCTTTTAGATTGAAAAAAGTGCAGGTGATCATGAGGCCATAGTTATTATCATAGAGTATTTAAGACAACAAGATGCTACAAGCATCTTTACTAGCCCTTTAAGCGTAATGTTTGTCAGGGTTCTGAACTCACACATCTGGAAAAGGGAACAGAGCTTTCTCACACGTTAGCAGAGGAGTTCTGCCCACAGCCCTTTGCTCTTCCTTCACTGCCCAGCCTGCTGCAGACAAGGACCTGCATGATTTAAAACTCCCTTTACTTGACTCACTGAATCCAAATCAGGTTCACCTCAGCCAAGAGGAAACTTTCTGGCTTGGTACAAGGCAGAGCCTTGGGGGCTCCTATGGGCTGTAGGAGCTTCTGGAAGTAAGAGCTTGGAGATCTGAATGGAACTTCTAGTAAGTTCTTAGTCTAGTGTTCTTATATGTAGGTTGAAAAAATGTCCCTGGCCTCACATAATCAACATCAGAGAGGTTTCATCCAGCAACTGACGGGATCAGAAGCAGATATCCACTGCCGAAGACAGGAAGGACAGACCATAGGAGCCAGAGGAGTCACCACAAGAAAGCCCACATAATCAACTGGGACCATAGGGGCTCGCAGAGACTAAACCGACAATCAGGGAACCAGCATGGGTCTAACCCAGGTTCTCTCCATATATGTTATAGTTGTTAACCTGACGTTTTCATGTGACTCCTAACAGTGGGGGCGGGCCATCTCTGACTCATGTCTGCTTTTGAGAGCCTTCTTCTCCTACTGGTCCAGCATTAATATGAGGGGATGTGTCTAGTCTTACTGCAACTTGACATTGCATGATTGGTTGATGTCCCTGGGGACCTGATTCTTTCTGAAGGGAAACAGAAAAAGAGTGGGTCCAGGGAGAGGGGAGTGGAAGGGAGGGACTGGGAGGAGAGGAGGGAGAGGAACTGAGGTTGAGATGTAATATTTGAGAGAAGAATTTTTTTAAAAATCCTTGCAATATACAATGTTACCAACCATGGTAGAAGATCTACATGTTCTTAAGTCAAAGATGTAATGAGGGCTTTGAGCAGAGGAGGATTATCCAAGAGGGCAGCCTTAAAGGCAACCATGTGCGTTGTCCTTAAAGGAGCAGAACAGTGTGCACAGATAAAAGAGAAGAGAAACCCAGGGGAGAAGGTGACACGAAGAGAAAAAGACAGAGAATGGCGTATTGCGACCCAAGCCAAGAAACATCTGGGAATGTCAACACCAAAGGCTGTATGAACAAAGAACAAGTTCTTTCTGGAGGGAAGTGAGCCTGAATGACATCAGGGTGGTTTGTAGCTTACGGTCTCCAGCTTTATGTGAGACAGGATGTCTCCTCCTTTAAGCCAACAAGGTTACGGTAGGTAGCTCTAGGAAACCAATGCCAGACATAATGCTGTGAGACAGTTTCTGCTCTGTCTCTCTGACTCGGTCTCATTGTCTTTCTTTCTGTCTTTGATGTGCGCACACACACACACACACACACACACACACACCCTAGAATCTCAGTCTATGGTTTTGGTTTTTCCATATGAATATAAAGAAGGCTGATTTGCAGCTCAATTCACATCTCTGCCTTGCCATCCTAGCAAGATACATGCTTCAGTTCTTCTAAAGCCCAAAGATCCAATCAGGGAAAGGTTCTAATTATCCCTACTACGCCCTGTGCTCACCCCTTGGCCAAAGCATTCTGCCAAGAGGGAGGTTTGACAGTGTTTGATCTTGATACCATCCTATAGCAGGCTGCCCATTCTTATCAATAGCTTCACAGTCCACATGGAATGGAGAAAGGTTTCCAAAGAAAGGACCCCAGACAACTAAATAGCCACTAAAAAACAGTAGGCCTGAAGCCTGAACTCTTTCCCAGCTTGAAGACACCATAAAGACATACATCTGGTTCTGTGAGCCTAGTCAAAAGCTTGGAGCTGGGGAGGTCATAGGGAACATAGGTACTGGGGGAACTACTACTTTTGTTTTGCTAAGTGAGAATGTGTTCACACAATTGCTTTCTGAATAGTTATGTTTATGTCATAGAGTGGTGCTGCCGTTTGCTTTGGTCAGAGAAACTAAACTCCCTTTTACCGTGTGGCGATGGGAATTATAGAGACTCAAAACTGGTCCAAGTGATGAGAACGATCACCTTCAGAATGCTCAGTTGTAGGCCAGATGTCTGTATCACTCCCTCACAAGACTCCCAAAATACAGATGGGGAAGAAAGGATGCTGGAGTCAGAGGATGGTTGTGAGCCACCATGTGGTTGCTGGGAATTGAACTCAGGACCTCTGGAAGAGCAGGCAGTGCTCTGAACCACTGAGCCATCTCTCCAGCCTCTAACCAGGAGTTTATGAGAATCCCTAATAAAATGCAGGGCATCACCAAAACCAAAACAAATAACCCTGCAACCCCATCTCACCCCAAAAAATCATGAAGAGAGAAAGACTAGCTGGAACAAAGAAGGAGATGAGCAGGCGTGGGCGAGGAGCAAAAAAAGGTAAGGTGAGGTGAATATGCTTTTAAAAATACATTATGTACATTACAAAATATCACAACGGAAACCATTATTATGTATAATTAATGTACATGCATAAAAGTTATATATAACTATATAACTATATATATAACTATATATACATATAAGCATGTGTCCTGAACACAGGGAAGATGTCTTCTCTGGAGCGGGTGTAAGCAATTGTCCAGGCGCAGACTGTAAAAGCTGTTAGTTTGATCAAAATGACAGTCCAGTCCCAAAGCCAGACTGGGTTGTCCTGGGCCCATTGAGAGGGTTCAGTGGCACCTGAGGGTCTCTGGCCCTGTCTTCTCTGGTGAGGTTTCCATGGCCAGGGGCTCATGGCTGAGAGATCCTTTGCCTCTCTAGCAGTTAGCTTTTCTTCTCTCCCCACTTCCCACTTTAGACTTCTGCCCGCTAACATGGTGGTTCTCAGCCTTTGGGTTGTGACCCCTTTGGGATCACATGTCAGATATTTTCCATATCAGATATTTACGTTATGATCTTTAACGGTAGCAAAGTCATAGTTGTGAAGTAGTAAGGAAAATAGTTTTACGGTTGGGGTCACCACGGCATGAGGAACTGTGTTAAAGGGTCGCAGCGTTAGGAAGGCTGAGAGCCACTGTTAATATCTTCTTTTTCTCTTCTTTTCCGTTCTTACTCTTGGGGGAAGAAGCAGGGTGCTAATATGCCAGCCTCAGGCTCTGTAGAAAGCAATTTATTCTATTTTTCCCCATTGAAAAGATAATGCCTGGTTCAGGTGGAAGAGTCTCTTGTCGGCATAATGACTGACATTTATCATAAAACCTCACTGATTGACAGGTGCTCAGGGTCTGCACCACTTCCCAGGAGCGAGCAGGAACACGATCAATGGTGGGTCTTCTGTCCCACTCTTGAGTGTTGCTTAGAATTTACCACTAACACCTAGAAATAGATGAGAATAGATCCAGTTACTCAAAAAACTCTGACCTGTGCACGAGGGTCATGCCGAAGAATCTAGTCCATTAAGAATGTGTGGACGAGGCAGAAAATGCTCATTCTTAACAGGTTTTCACGGTGTGCAGTAATGCTGAGTCAAGCTGCTGAATAGCCCTGCAGAGTGAGCCTTTCAGGTAGCAAGCAGCCTTCTCCAGCTGGGGTCTGCCCTGCCAGATCTCTCTTCCCCCTGTTAGCATTCTGTCTAAACTCCACCCCACAGTTACCTGGCAACAGCCAGGTATGCTCCGCCCCACAGTTGCCTGGCAACAGCCAGGTGGGCCTGGCCCACTATAAAAGGGGCTGCTTGCCCCCCTCCTCGATCTCATATCTCTTACTCCTCTTCTTTTCCTTGCGTCTCTTATCCCTTACCTCGCCCCATTCCCTTCCCCCCTCTCTCCACGTGGTCATGGCCGGCCTCTCCACTTCTCTACTCTTTTACTTCTCTCTCCCTCTCTCTGCTTTTCTCTGCCTCTACTCCCCTCTTAACTCCCCTCCCCATGCCCTGAATAAACTCTATTTCTGTACTATACCTTCGCTTGTGGCTGGTCCCTCAGGGGGAAGGGACGTCCCTCAGGGGGAAGGGACGCCTGGGCATGGGCCTGCTGAGGCACGCCCTTCCCCCACACCTCCCTACCCTTCCCACATCCATAAAATATATCTCTTTATATTTTTATAAACACATCACCCCCCATTACCCTTTTAGTTGCTCCAGAGAAAGCTTTCTTTTCTTTTACACTACTGTAAAGTAAATAGCTGTGACGAATTAATGCAGGGCTGAAGAAATATTTTTGCAGGGGATACTTAGCCCCCCCCCCCATGTGGTGTGGTGGAAATATGCAGCTCTAAATTGAATGAAAATCTACATCTGATTGGATGTATTCTGGTGGTCTCCCTAGGATATCCTTGGATTCAGTGCTTTGCTGGGAGAATTCACTGGGCTAAGACTGACTTATCACAATGAGGAGACATAAAGCACAGTCAGCAAAGGAAAAGGTGCTAGGGACAAAGGAAGGAAACCGGGTGCAAATGCCTAAGAGTTATTCCCCCTCTGAGTCCTATGGTAGGTGCTCACTTCTAATAACATGTTGATAAGCTTTTGGGAGACTGGGTTCTCAAAGGAGCTGATCATTTAGCTACCTTCTATCGGCCACATGCCAGAAATCCAGATGCCTTGAAAGTGTTAACATACATTTTGGGTATGCACAAACAGTTGTGAGGTGGGGCGGGAGTTTAAATGCTTGATCTCCAGTTGGTGCTGCTTTTTGGGAAAACTTAGAAGATGTGGCCATGTTGAAGGAAGTGTCCCTGGAGGTGGGCTTGGAGAGTTAAAAGACTGACACCATTCCAAGTGTGCTCTCTGCTTCCTGCTAGTGACACAAGATGTGAGCCCTCAGCTTCTGCTCCAGCCACCCTGTCTGCTGTTTGCCATCATGCTCCCTGCCATGACACTCTTACCCCTCTGGGACTTCAAGCTAAATACACTTCTCCTAGATGTTGGCATTTTATCACACAATAGAAAAGCCACGAATTGCAGGTACATGTGTAGTATGTGTCGATTCTGTGATCCTAGCCATAAATGATGTCTCTGTGAGTCAAAGCTAATAGATTTAGTTTGAACAAAACTGAGACAGAAGAGCACAGAGTCTGACCAATCAGGAGAGTGCTCTATGGGATGTTGAAAACTGGCTCAGTTCTCTCCTTTTGTAAGTATGAATATTACACAGATACATGGAAGTGAGAGTCTAAAGCTCAGACCGAGTGAGAACAGTGCTGCTGTCCCAGATCCCAGAGAAAGATGCCCACGGAAGCTGCTGTGCTCTTCATCCTTGAAATGCTACATTAAGACACGCTGAGACCTCCTTGTTTACGGTTCTTGGGTTGCCTTCCAGTCAACACATTCCCTTCACTAATATGGATGTATCTCTCCCAAGAAGCCTGAAAGAGCCTGTTAATGCAGAAGTAAATGTTCCCTTCACTGAGGCACTTGGAAACAGAAGGGAGATTAGTTCTACTAGAGGGCACTCAAGGAAGTTCTGGAACATTCTATCCCTTATAAACCCGAAAACATAAGCTGGTTTAAGAAGAGACATAAAGTGTCTGAGTAGCTGAATCATGAGGAGTGACACAGAGAAAAGACACCATGGCTGCCTATTTCCTCTATAGTGAGGTGAGTGTCTTGAAAGAACAAGGTGACCCCTCCACCTGCCACTGGTGCCCTTGTCACTTGCACAGGTTATTGATGAGGCAGGCTGAGAAAGCCAGGGTGGACTGAGACAGTAATCCTCTCTGTGGGAGACTCAGCCTGCATGGAAGCTGCTGTCAGGGGCTGAGAAATTGAAAGGCTCCCTGTGGAGCTTCGACTCTGAATCTGCTAGACTTAAGCAATAAGGTGACACTGAGGGGCCCCCTGGGAGGCGATTGTTCAACTCCAGCCTCCTAGTCTGTTTCTGAGGCAGGAGTGAAGTATATTTATCAATGTATGGATTAAATAAATCTCAAGAGCCAAACCTCCTGTGACTGTAAGACAAGGTAATTAGGAATGCATCCGATGGGCAGGGTATGGCATTAATGGAACAGAAGCCCAGTGGTTGGTGAGAGGTAAGAGACCTGGCAGCTGACTCAGAGACCACAGGGACTTCTGCTGAAGCTGTTGCCTGCTGCCAGAATGTGATTAGGCAGGAAAGTTTCACCCCAACATCTTGGTTCAGAAAGATTAACTTTTCTTTACCTAGCATGTGGGCTTTTGGTCTAGCTTGGGATATCTCAGGGCTTTAATGCCTTCTTGGAGATTAGTGCTAAGTGGCAGGAGACTATTTTCTCTGTCCTGATTAGTCCCTGGTGAGCTTCCGGAAGTGGCCAAGATAATGGTTGTGTGGGATTATCTGGTTATGGTATTGGAGCCATTTCCATGCTTAGTTGTTGAAAAATGACCTGCAGTATCTTTCCCTATAATAGGGTCAAGGCAGAACAAAGCCCCCCAGTATCGGGGCTTTGAGTAAAGGGTCCTGGTTGAGCCCACAGCTTCTGAACTACTAGACACCTGCAGCTTACTAGCTCACCTGAGTTTGTTGCTTCTTAGTTTCTTCTGTCAAATGGGACTAATTAGAATAACAATACCATCCAGGTTTCTTTTGAATGCAGAATAAAACATATATATATATACATATATATATATATATATATATATATATATATATATAT
>JADRCH010000149.1:1139190-1177710 GCA_019843965.1 Rhynchomys soricoides | reverse complement strand
ATATATATATATATATATGTATATATATATATGTATATATATTCTTTCCTTCCGGTACAGCCCTAGACTGGGGATAGGGATTATAACCCCAAATCCTCTCAGTTAATGTTTATGGCACAATTGCTTTTTATCTTAACTTTTCATTCTCAGTAGAGTATCTGCACTGAAATAGCATGTTCCCCTGTTTAATTATAGAATAACTAAAACTAACAGAGACTTTCCGTGCTGCTCTTTTAGAAACATAGGCTCAGAACTTAACGCTAAATACAATGACATTATTTTATATCCCAAGTCTTTGGTGGTATCAGCTTTCCAGTCTCAAAATCCCATTCTTGCAAAGCTTATTTTGAAACTCAAAAGCGAAGACTGGACTTCATTATCTGCCCTTTTGTCGTAACAAACCTATTATGGAGGCAATGATTGATTCGGGTCTAGGTCAGATGGAGACCATTGCGAGGTATGAAGCTGCGTGGAGCACAGGGGCAGAGAGGGAAAGCACCTTGGGCTACCTTAGCCTGCTTTCCAGTTTCTCCTGATTTCCATAAGGGATCAGTTTCAGGATATCATGTGTGTTCAAGTCCCTTACATCAAACACCACAGCACTGCATATCATCTGTGCATATCTTCATGTGTACTTTAAATCATCTCTAGATTATTTATGAACCTAATGTAATGTACAGGTCATACAGATAGATGTTATGTACTGTATTGCTCTAAAGGACAATAATGAACTGGTTAGTTTTTTGTCAACCTGATACAAGCTAGAGTGATCTGAGAAGATGAAACCTCGATTGAGAAAATGACTCTGTCAGCTTGCTTGTAGGCAGGGCTATGGGGGATTTTCTTGACTGATGATCCATGCAGGAGGAACAAGTCCGCTGTTGGTGAAGCCATTCCTGAGCAGGTTGGTTTTGGTCTGTATAAAAAAGCCAACTGAATGAGCCATGAGGAGCAAGCCAGTAAGGGGAATTCCTCTGTAGTCTCTGCTTCAGTTCCTGCCCTTGCTTCCTCCAGTGATGGACTGTGACTTGGGACATGAAAGTAAAAAAACCCCACCTTTTGGATGGGGATAGCATGAGGACAAGATGTAGCTGCTAGTGTCTTCCCTCTTATGGCGAAACTGCCAGGATTCCCCACTGGAGAATATAGATTTAATACGGCTTACAAGATTAGGATTCCAGTTGTTGCACCCAGAGATTGAGTTACCATTGTTTCTGAACTAAGTCTGTGTGGCGTTTTCCTTCTTGTGGCAACTCAACTAGGTTCCAGAGAGAAAGGTACAGTGGCAAAGCATGGGTTTGCCTGATGTGCACCACAAAGGCCATGGGGTATTGAAGTATGGGGCTGGTATGGTAGCGACCCACTAATGGGAACCAAGCAAGCTGGGTAGAGAAATTGTGGAGCTCTGAGTCAAAGAATCTGCTGAGATGACCACCAGTGCATGGTGTAGCATGGGAAAATGCTGACTTTTTAAAAGATTTTCCTGCAATAGGTGGTGAACCAACATGTTGGGCAAGAATCCACTAGAAATTTAAGTTCATTAGCTTGGGTGTTAGAGTTTTATTTTATTTTATTTTTTTAGAGACTAGCAGGGTAGCGCTGATGAGTCACATGGACTCAAGCACAGGAACTGAAACAAAGCTGGCTGTGAGTCCACTGCTGTGGGGAATTACAGGCTGCTCTGAGTCAGGAGAAGAGGGCAGAGATGGATTGAACTGTGAATTTATGAAATTGGGATTACTTGCTTTTAGGAAAGAGTTATATACAGTTTTTGTCTGAATCACATGGGGATTTTTGCTGGAAGTTCAGCACTAGGATAGAAAACATTAGTCACTGACTCCAAGTAGAGAGAGCAGTGATAATCATTGCCTGCTATGTACAGGTATTAATTATAAATATCTGTGGCTCCAGGCAGAGAGCCGAAGAGATAGATGGTACAACAAGATGGCTGCTCTCGGGAGACAGCTGAACAGATAGATGGTGCTCTATTACACCATACAGGATACTCAAATTCTGTCTAACGTGGACTCCATGGGAATCTTGGGTTATATTCATGCTTGGCAAAATAAATAAGGCCTAATAATAGGCACATACAGTATTTTAGTTTACTTCATTTGTTTTGGATTGTTTTAATTTTCACAAAAACATGATTGTTTTAATCACATGGGTGTGATTGTGAGTCTTGTGGTTATACTATTCCTCTGGGAGAGAGGTCTGAATAAGGGTTTTCTGATTACTGGTTCAAGGGTATGCTGATTTGAGAAAAAAGGTTTGTCTTTGCATTTTTAGAAAAGGTGTTTAGTGTCTAGACACCTTCCAGAGTAATATGGATCAGATTTGATAGAGGTAGACCCCCAGAGAACTAGATTTCAGAGAATCAAACAAAAAAAGTTATCTTGATGATACTAAAATTTTGTTTTGAGATTTGTATATTATAGAATAGACATCCTTGGGGAGCCTAATCATCTTACATGCTGTGCTGACCTGCTTGAACTCCTGATGTCTTGGACTTTCAGCCAGATCCAGTCAGGACACGGGCATCAGAGACTAAATCAATCGTTGGTGTGACTTTCTTAAGGCCAACCAACTACCCTATTTTCCCTATCCTTCCCCCCGCCCCTTCAGAAATACCTCCACCCCCCTATTTAGCTTGAAGAAATTGTGAAGAGTCATCATCCCAGTTCCCTGGGCTTTAGAGCTGGAGGGGTTATTATAGGTTGTCTTTCTAGGGAATTTAGAAATGGTCATAATTGGAACAGGGAAGAAATAGCTAGAATTGATTGTATAGCCATAACATCTATTAGTAGAAATCTTTATAATTGTTACAAAGTTGAAGTCATAATCTTTTATTTTGGTACAGAATTTATTTTGGTGCAAAACCAAGGGTTTCATTGGTATAAATTTTTTCTATTGATACAAAAATTTTAAGAGTACAGGGCTTAGACCCAGTCCTTCTATAACTGTTATTGTAAACTAACCTGAGATGTTTAAGCCTGTGAGTTAATAGCAAATTCATGGCTCTGAGTTTATTGTTAGGGTGTTTCCAGATATTTAATTAGAAATAGCTGAGAGTAGTTAAAGGAGAACAGTCCAGATTACTTTTCATAGATAGTTGGTTTTCAAAAATGTCAGAATCCACAGAATGTGACGTCTAATGTTATTTATTCACTTGTTGAGACAAATTTGCTCCTAGCAGCTTCCCATTCATGGATTCTAAGAAGCAACTGAGCATCTTCCTCCAGGTGAGGCTGTACATTTGTGGCTAGGTAGCCATAGGGCAGAAAATTGCCAATCTCTCCTACAGACCTGTACTGTTCTTGAAAAGACACAATTATAGGTTAGGACAGCTAAGATCTGCCGAAACAGAATAGGCTAGTCCTTAATATTCCTGTTTCTAAAAGGTCTGTCAGATGATCTTGGGCCAGAAGGCTAAAGACTGATGCACCAACTTCCTGACTGACTGAGGCTGTATGGATAGACAGATGTCTTTACAATTTCTCTCAGTTCTGGAAGCCGTGTTAGGCTTCCTATCTATTTTCAGTTTATGTTGGTCATTCTCGGATTTCTGGCGGGGTTGGAAGGCTACTTATAGTCTTTTAGCCAACCCAGGCTATTTACTTTGAGAGAACATATTTGAGAGGATGATTTTCAGATGGCATACAATCTAAAGCCAGGACATAAGTCAAGGTAGGATCATAATCTTTTAATTTAGGATAGATGACAATGTTCTATCTTAATGACAAAAGTGATGGACTGGGTGTTAGGTCTATCTTATACCTTATAAATTACAAAATGGTAATAGTTGTGCTCTATTTATATTTGAGAGAAAGGGTTTGGTTTTTTTATTAGAACAGAAAGGGGGAAGTGTTGTGGGTGGGCATGGTACTGTTTGTATTTTGATGCTAACCCCGCTCTCCTGGCAGGGGCTTTGGACAAGGAGTGAGTCACATACTCAGGTGAATTCTTGTGAACTAATCCCCTAATGAATAAAGGAGCCAACCACTGGGTGAGTAGGAGGGACTTCAGGGTTGGATAGGGGAAGAGAGGAAGAGGCAAAAGAGAGGGTCCTTTTGAACAGGGATAGCATGAGGACAAGATGTAGCTACTAGTGTCTCCTGGCTTATGGCGAAACTGCCAGGATTCCCCACTGGAGAATATAGATTTAATATGGCTTACAAGATTAGGATTCCAGTTGTTGCACTCAGAGATTGAGTTACCATTGTTTCTGAAAAAAAAAGGAAGAAAGTCAACCTCCCCCCCCCCCCAAGTTGCTTTTGATCATAGTGTTTTATCACAGCAATAGAAAGCAAACTAGGACAAATAACACACTCTCTCTCTCTCTCTCTCTCTCTCTCTCTCTCTCTCTCTCAATAGATATTAGATATACTGTATTTTCCCATCTATTTTGGTTCAACTGACAGATGCAAATCCCATTACCTGAAGGACCAAGGTATGCCAATATGTTATTCATGAATCTGGAAAAATTCAAAAGATCCTAGAATTTCCCTGTTAAAGCCAAGGTTCTCCTCTATGGAAAGGCAGGATATATATTCTTGCTGAGTTTTACTAGCCTGTAACATCTCACCTACCTGTCACTGCAGTTGGATGGGCAAGCCTCCACAGTCTGAACAGAGCTGGGTCTTGGAGGTATCAAGCAAGGTCACTAAGTCACTAGGACCGTTTTTGGTGAGACCATATGCAGAAGAGTTCATTAATAGGCGAGAACTTCGATCCTTCAAATCCAGTCTATTAGCTTTTATTTACATATCCAGACACCTCAGTTGTCAGGTTCTGAGCTAACACAGAGTAAGAGAATGACAGCAGGATCTAACTGTATGTTGTAAACAGAAAAGCTATAGATGACACAGTAGCAGTGAAGGAGTCAAAGAATACCAAAGACCGGGAATGAATATTTAAAGCATCATGCTGCCTGGGAACTTCAGTATGTATTAACTCCTTACTTGCTCCTGTTTCTAAATCTAATTGGTCACAGTGTCTTAGAGATCAGTGGGATTTTAGGAAGACTCAATTAAATTAAGATATAAGAAAATTATGTCATAATATGATATCATAATAATGGGATTTTATGCCTTAGGGGCATTGGATTTTGATAACTAAACTTCAAGATTTGGCACTTGTGCTGTCTAGTTTTATGTCAACTCAACATAAGATAGAGCCACTTGGGAAGAGGGAATCCCAACTGAAAAAATACCCTGACCAGAATGGACTGTGGACAAGACTGTGGTACATATTCTTAATTAGTAATTGATGTGGATGGGCCCAGCCCATTGTGGATGGTGCCACTCCTGGACAAGTGGTCTTGAGGTATATAAGAAAGCAGGCTGAGCAAGCTTTGGGGAGGAAGCCAGCAAGCCGCACTCCTCTATGGCCTGTGCACTAGTTTCTGTTTCAAGATTCCTGCCCTGACTTCTGTCAGAGCTGGATGTGGCATAGAACTGCATAAAGAAATGGATAATTGTCTCTCCATGTTGCTTTTGGTCACAGCATTTTATCACAGCAATAGAAACACTGAGTAAGACAGGAATGATATTTGCATCTTTTGAAAATCATAATGGTTTGAAGTGTGTTCCTTTGATGAAGCTCTGACTCCCACGTACCTCAGAATGTGACTATGTTTGCCTTAGAGAAGCAGTCAGGCTAAAATGAAATTGTCAGGGGTTCTAACTCAATTTAATGTGTTCCCTGGTTCTAAGAAGACGTTTGGACACATAGAGACACCAGAATGTATGCCTGCAGAGAATGCAAGGCCACAATGGGAGGACTGCTGCCTCAGAGGAAGCTCAATCTGCTGACCCCTTTATTTTGGACTTCTGGTAAATTTTTGTCATTTAAGCTACCAAGCCTGTGGCATTTTGTTATAGTAGGCCTATTAAACTCTTGCAAAAGTAATTTTGAAACCCACACATTAAGAATGGACTTTTCTCTTATTTATACTGTGGGATGGAAAGCTCTGGAAGGTTTGCAGTTTCAGGGCTGTCCAGTGTATTTCCCATGGTTTCTGGGAAGACACAGGTTAATAGCTAATGCTTTTCTTTTTAGCATTTTTTATTGGATATTTTCTTTATTTATATTACAAATGTTATCTCCTTTCCCAGTTTCCCCCCCTCCCAGAGACACACTATTCCACCCCCTTCCCCCTGCTTCTATGAGGATGTTCCTCCACCCACCCATCCACTCCAGCCTCTCCACCCTCGATTCCCCTATACTGGGGCATCTATTGAGCCTTCATTAGACCGAGGACCTCTCCTCCCTGACAAGGCCATCCTCTGCTACACATGCAGCTGGAGCCATGAGTCCCTCCATGTGTACTCCTTGGTTGGTGGCTTAGTCCCTGGGAGCTCTGGTGGGTCTGGTTGTTTGATGTTGTTGTTCTTCCTATGGGGTTGCAAACCCCTTTAGCTCCTTCAGTCGGTTCTCTAACCCCTCCATTGGGGAACCCATGCTCAGTCCAACGGTTAGGGCTGCGAGCATCCACCTCTGTATTTGTAAGGCTCTGTCAGAGCCTCTCAGGAGACAGCTATATCAGGCTCCTTTCAGCAAGCATTTCTTGGCATCCACAATAGTATCAGGGTTTGGCCACTGTATATGGGATGTATCCCCAGGTGTGACAGTCTCTGGATGACCTTTCCTTCAGTCTCTGCTCTACACTTTGTCTCCACATTTGCTCCCGTGAGTATTTTGTTCCCATACTTTGGTCTTCCTTCTTGAGCTTCATGTGGTCTGTGAATTGCATCTTGGGTATTCTGAGCTTTTTGGGCTAATATCCACTTATCAGTGAGTGCATACCATGTGCGTTCTTTTATGATTGGGCTACCTCACAATATTTTTTAGTTCTATCCATTTGCTTAAGAATTTCATGAATTCATCATTTTTAATAGCTGAGTACTCCATTGTGTAAATGTACTACATTTTCTGTATCCATTCCTTTGTTGAAGGACATCTGGGTTCTTTCCAGCTTCTGGCTATTATAAATAAGGCTGGTATAAACATAGTGGAGCATGTGTCCTTGCTATATGTTGTAGAATCTTTTGGGTATATGCCCAGGAATGGTATAGCTGGGTCCTCAGGTAATACTATGTCCAGTTTTCTGGGGAACCATCAGACTGATTTCCAGAGTGGTTGTACCAGCTTGCAATTCCACTAATGCTAATGCTTTTCACCTGGGGATGAGGTTTGATACAACAGGCTTAGTGTTCAAATTTAGATATGTCATGCAGAAAATGTGTTGTGGTTGTAAGGACCTGAATATCCCTGAGCCCCAGTGTGCTCAGTTATGTGACACAGATGAGCTAGCTGCACACGAAATAAACTTATATTATTTCAGGTTACATGTGTAAAGTCCCTGCTCTGGGCCTGGCACATAATAGCAGGTATAAACACAGTTCTCTTATTATTTCTGAGGAGGAATGTCTTGACCTTACGTCCTTTAGAAAAGCTGGTGTCAGCTTCTTTTCTGTGTTAAAGGGAAGGAAGCTAGTTCAAAAATAGGTTTTCAGCCTTATGTAATGAGACTCCAGTGTCTTGGTGGTGACAGTGGCAAACATTCAGTGTTCACAATGCTTGTTAACTAGAAGTGTTCTCCAAAGACCGTCAGTGGCTGGGATTGCAGTGTCAACATCCTTTGTCCCCCAAGCTATTCCCCTCTTCTATTTTAGTCCATTCTGAGAACTCTCGATGTCTCATAAAGCTCTCTACAGTGGCCCTTTAAAAAACAAGTGTATTTTACTGTTTTCTAAAATGTTAATGACGTGTGTATGTGTGCATGTATGTGTATATGTGTCTGTGAGTGTGTGTGCGTGTATGTATATGTGTCTGTGTGTATATGTGTGTCTATGCATGTGTGCATCTCTCTCTCTCTCTCTCTCTCTCTCTCTCTCTCTCTCTGTGTGTGTGTGTGTGTGATTTTTAAATAAAAAAAAATTCACCAGATGCTCCAGAATAAAAGAAGTACACAATGAATTTGGCCATTTGGCCACTGCTGCCCTTTGGGAAGGAGTCTGAATGATAGTGATGGATAGCTGGATGGCAGAAAGACTGAGGGGTGAGACAGTGAGGGTACACACAGATAAACAGATGAAGAGAAGCCAGGCCTAGGCAAGCCATGTGGGGGCTGGATGGGGAGAGAGAGAGAGAGAGAGAGAGCGCAGGTCCTGAAGAGGGTGAGATTAAAAACATAGATGGGATAAGTGTTGGCAAAGAGGTAGACAGGACCAGCTCGTGGGGCCCACACAGGCAACAGGTTACCCAGGGTCAGGAGGACTGGGAACTCTTACTTGGGGCAGGCAAGGAGGATGAGAGTTAGGACATTTAGGTCAGTTTAGAGGAAGAGAGGGGGGATGTTGAGGTGTTCCTGTCTGGTAAACTATTTTCATGAGAGGGAATAATCACAACTGCTAGGATGGAGGGGCGGGCTAGAGAGGAGGATGGAGGACTACACAGTCCATACTGAGATGGAGGGACAAGCTAGAAAGGAGCATGGAGAGACTACATGGACCAGACAGTGAATAAGGTCATTAAAGGGGAACCAGTAAAGTCATGGCAGGTCAGAACCGAGGGCCTGGCTGCGGTTGAAAGAAAATGGGTATACAGACAATTATGTTACTAAAATTTTTTTAGAAGTAATATAAAATGGGGAAGCACCCTCTCAGAGGCAAGGGGGAGGAGGAATAGGATGAGGAACTGTGGGAAGGAGGGACCAGGAAGGGGGACAATGGCTGGAATGTAAATAAATTTTATATGTGTGTGTGTGTGTGTGTCTGGGTGTGTGTGTGTGTGTGTGTGTGTGTGTGTAATGTAAAGAAGAAGTATTTTAGGGTTCTGTTTTTTTTAAACAAAACAAAACAAAACAAAAAAAACCCCAACCAAACAAAAAACTGTAGGCAGAAAGATCATAAGAGCTGGATGACCAGAGAGTTTGCTGTGAGATGGTGTCTCCTAGTAATGTTAGAAGCTACACCCATAAAGGCTCATTAACGTGACTGCCCAAATATGAACTGAGCAAGGATGACAGCAATGAACGTGTCAAAGTGGACAGGGAAAGGCCCATGAGTCCTCAACCCTACACAAAGAACGGAGGAAATCTGATTGAGAGAGGTGGTCTTCCTCAGGGAAGATTACACCAGCTGGTAGTCCAGTAGCAATGGTCAGCAGTGAACACACACACACACACACACACACACACACACGTAACACTGCATAGACCCAATAGGTTATGCTTAGGAATATATGTGTCCATGCATTTACACCCATGCATGCAGTAACAATTAGTGAAAGGGAGGCCGTGAATTTGAAGGAGAGAGGGGAGGGGTATATGGAAAGGCTTGGTGGGGGGAAGAGGGGGGGAGAGATGTCGTAATTATAAGCTCAAAAATTAAATAAAAATGTAGGCTTGGAGGATGGCTCAGCAGTTTACAGTGCTTGCTCTTGATGAGGATCTGGATCTGGTTCTCAGCACCTACATGGTGGCACATAACCTTGAAACTACACTTCCAGGGGATCTAAGACTCTGTTTTGACCTCTGCAGGCACTAGGTATGCAAGTGGTGCACAGGCACACATGCAGGTAAAACACTCATACATATAAAATAAAATAAATCTAAAAAAAAAAAAAAATGAGTCCTATGGTGCAAGTGAACTTTGTAAATTCTAGGATTATCACCAAAGGAGTTCACATCTTTGTGAGCATAGAATGAAAGCAACCACCAAACCAAAAACAAAACTAAAAGATCAGCATAGAGCCAGACATGGTGGTATATGTCCGTAATCCCAGCACTCTGTAGGCAGAGGTAGATAGATCTTTGTTAATTCCAGGCCAACCAGGAGTACATAGTGAGACCCTGAAAATGAGAAAAGAAAAAAGAGTAAGAAGAGATTTCTTTTCTTAATAATAGATAAAGGACAATGGGAGTGATTTTCAAATCAATATCCTCCCCGAACAAAGGAAGCTTGGGGACTACACTGGGGCGTCTGTACATACTTAGACACATTTTGAACCATGCCTGGCTCAAGGTCATGGACAAGAATGTGTCCATGGTTGACAGGAATACTTTGGGGGATGATCAGCTTGCTCTTGCTCAAACTTGTTCTAAAGATGGCAGGCATGAATGTCTCCGAGCATGCTCAGTTTTCTCCAAAATATTTTAGTTCAAATGAAAGAAAGGTGCACCAAAGGGGTATTAATGAAGGAGTATCCTCACAAAGATATCTGTTTCACCTACTGGTTAGCAAGGCTACTGGCAATGAAGCCAGCAAATGATGCTAAATGGTGTCCCCTTGAAGGTATACCTACTGAAGCCTTTATAAAAAGGGAACTGTCAGTGCCTTCTCATCTGTGTGTACCCAGCTGGCTCACTGTCACTGATGCTCTCACCTCTGATGTGAAGGGGATACTGGAAGGCTGTAGGAGGTCCTTCATACTCTGTACTTGTCAGGGCATCCAAGGAAAGCTTCTGGAGATGATCAGAGGTTCTGGTTTCTGGGATTTTCTGCACTTCTGAGCGGAAGCTCCCAGCATTCCCCTGGAGACAGGCAGCCTCTAGGCTGGGCCCCACTCAGCGAGGCTTCCCTTCCTGACACCCCTCCATCCAGATAACCCTGGCCTCTCCCTTTTGTTCTCTATCTCTGGAGAGTGCAGCTGCTTCCTGCAATTTTCTGCATGGGCCAACCTTCTCCTGGTAACCAATACCTGCTTATCCAGTTTGTTAAGTTAATGCCTTCCTGAAAACTCATTGTTATGGCTTCTGGTTTTCTCTTTTCCCTTTTACAAAGTTAAACCCTGATCATAGTGTCTCTTAATTTTCCCAGGGCTGCCATAATCAAATGTCACAAACTGGGTAGCTTAGACTGCTGGCCTTTGTGCCTCAGCTCTGGAGGCAAGAAGTCAGAAATGAAGATGCCCACAAGTCTGGCTTCTTTCAGGCTTGTAAGGGAAGAGTATGGCACAGGCCAGTGTCTTTGATTTTTGATGACACTTCCCTTCTTGGGTTTAGTCACACCGTCTTTATAACTAGGTCTCTCCAGATTTCCTGTGTTTTTTTTTTTTTTGGAAGGACACCGGCCATATTGGATTAGAACTCTTTCAGTTCAAGTTGATTACCTCCATAAAATAAGGTAGTATGCTGAGCTAGAGTAACTTGGGTCTTGAACATATAAACATGTAGGGGTGGTTCTGATGCTAAGATCCTGTTCCCCAATTGATTCTTGATCTATCAGTATAAAAATCATGGGCCAATTGCTGTGCAGAAAGAATAGGTGGGACTTCCGAGTCCCCACAGGAAAGCAGATAGGCAAAAGAAGAGGAGAGAGAGGGAGAGGGGGAAGGGGAAGGGGAGGGGAGGGAAAGAGGGAGGGGGAGAGGGAGAGGGAGAGGGAGAGAGAGTTCACCACGCTTCTGAGGAAGAAAAGGTGATCAGCCATGTGAGATCTTAGATGGAGTGGCCACAGGCAGCTCCTACAGGTAGGTGGTTGGGGATGTTTAGCTGGGAGTAGAGTTAACTGAACAACTAAAGTTGAGGGCAGGTGGAGAGGTGTTGATAAGGGCACGCTTCTCCAAGCGGGTGATAAGTAGCACCCAGCAACTGTGCCAAAGAAGGCAAGTTGAAATTGAACAACTGTGTGTGTCTGTTTCTTATCCGTGGACTCAAGGGAGTCTGGGTTACAGCTGGTAGAGCAGCCCGTTCCCGAAGCTTAGGCAGGGTAGCAAAGCTACACACAACATTAACCCTGGGAGCTGGGAACTGATAGTGAGGGCACACTATGTGCCAGTCATTTTCAGCCTGGTGAATAGCAGTGAGAAAGAACACTGTGCTTAAATCTTAGTCAGTCAGCCTGCCCTTGGGTACCTTCAGCAAGTACCAAATCTCTCCAAGTTTTGTTTTTTGTTTTTTGTTTTTGTTTTTAGCTTCTATGAAATGAGCAGAGTAATTCCTACTTAAAGACCAGACACTATAAAGAAATCTATTTCTCCATCTCTCCTTACGATTCTTTTCTCTTCCATAGCTCATTCTATTTTTCTTACTTTACTTAGATGACAAGATGGAGTCTGTTGGTTCATAACTCACTCTGGGGCCTGAATGACAAGAGCTGTATTGGTCACTGGGACTCCACACCTCCATTCCCAGTTCTCTGCAAAAGTTTGCTCTTCAGGATTTCCTCCCAGCCCGCCTTTGTTCATCATAACCCATTTCCCGGTCGTTTTGTCATAGTCTGGGTGTGTCTCTGCTACAGCCCCATTTTCCCAAACAAGGTCTCAGCCAAGTTTCTCTCTGTTGACTACACCCCTGCTTCTTGATGGACCGAGTGCTTTTCCGAATACTGCTTTGTTAAGAAAGACTTGTTCCTGGCCTCTGACAAGCTGAGAGTTGCTTAGAATATAAGGGTTTGCCTGTGAGCAGCACCACTAAGTATAGTCATTGGAACATTCAGCTTTTGGAAACAGAAGAGCATTGTCTAAAGGAGATTTTGAACAGCTTCCATCATGTAGGGGTCGAGTGGATGGCCGCCATAAACCTGAGTTTATATTTAGAAAAGAAATAGGTTTGTTTGCTTGTTTGTTTTGAAAGTGTGAAGGGAACTTAAAACAGGGTTTCTTTTTTTCGTTTTCATTTTCTTTTTCCTTTTATGGGCAGAATGTTGAGCTCTCCTGCCTCCTCACTGCTGGAATTACAGGCATAACTTAACATGTCAACATGCCTAGGACTCGCCTGAGGATCTTGTTATGTGTGGGTTCTAGTTCTCAGGGTCTCCTACAGCTTGAGATTCTGCTGCACTGAATGGCATCACATTTCTAAGACCTCAGGGTTGATATTCTCCAGCAGGGCATCACTTAGAACTATCCAGAGGGCTTTAACAGAGAGCTGGGCCTGGCTCCCAGCAGCAGACCTTCTGACTTAATAGGTCTGAGGTAAAACTCAGGCATCACTGTCTCTTTTTAAAGCGCCCTAGGGATTCTAGCATGTGGCCTGGATTGGAAGGCATCACTCTGGCTCCTTTCAGATTTCAGTGTGTATTTGAGGAGCCAGGGGATGTTAGAGTGCATCTCCTGGTTCAGCTGAAGCCTGGGATGCTGGACCTTTATGCCAAAGCTGCTGCTCAAAGGGCCACACTGACTGGGAGTAGTCTGATTTGGTGTTTCTCAAATTAACTTTGGGACGGTCTATTGCTCGAAGTGGGGGCTGTCTGTGCATTGTGAAATATTTTGTAGCATCTCTGACCTTTACCCACCAGTTGCATGCATTCACCATGCCCATTTGGGGCAGGTAAATATGTTTCCAGACAAGGTCAGATATTCTGAGTGATCAGAGTAGAGGTGAGGGGTAAAGTCACTGTCACCACCATCATCACTTACTGTGGCAGCCTAGTCCAACATGCTAATTATACTGGCTAGTTTTAATGTCAACTTGATACAACCTGAAGTCACCTGAGAGAAGGGAACGTCAATGCCTCCATAATGTTTGGCTAGAGGCAAGGCTGTAGGGCATTTTCCTCATTAGTGATTGATGGGGGAGGGTCCAGCTCATTGTGGGTGGGGCTACTCCTGGGCTGGTGGTTCTGGGTTCTACAGGAAAGCAGGCTGAGCAAGTCAGAAGGAGCAAGCCAGTAAGCAACCCTGCTCCCTCCATGGCCTCTGCATCAGCTCCGGCTTCCAGGTTCCTTCTCTGCTTGAGTTCCTGCCCTGGCTGCCTTTGAGAGTGAACTGTAATATGGAGTCCCCAAGTTCCTTTTGGTCATGGTGTTTCATCACCTCAATAAAGACCTAACTAAGATAAAATTTATTGAAAATGGGAGTTCAAAAAATCCAGTGTTGCCATGTTCACATTTTCTAAGGAGCTCATAACCTCCAGATTTTGGAAGCCTGACAAATTAAAAAGCTAACCATTGCCTTAAATAGTTGGTAGATAATTATATCTCTTGAGCTGTCCGTGTTTCAATTCTCAAAACCTATTACATCAGTCTCTTTCTCTGTACTGTAATGTGATACCTGAGGCAGCTAACTTAAAAAGAGATAAAGTTTACTTTTATTCGCAGTTTTGGAGGTTCTAATTCAAACTTAGGTTGTCCTATTCTTTGGGTCTCTGAAGATGGCTGAACATCAGAGCAGAACACATGATTGAGCAAACAACTTGCTTCACAGTTGGCAAGCAGAAAAACTGACAGGAGCTCCTCAGTATTCACCAAAGGTCCTACCTTTTAAAGGAGCAATGTATCTCCCAATATTGGTACCCAAGGGACCAAGTCCTTTACACATGGACCTTTGAAGGACACTATGTTTATTTAAATTGCAGCCCCTTTGAACATATTTCTTTTTTTTTCTTTATTTGTGTAATGTATATGAATACACTGCTACTGTCTTCTACTGACTCCAGAAGAAGTCATTGGATCGTGTTAAAGGTGGTTGTGAGCCACCATGTGGGTGCTGGGAATTGAACTCAGGACCTCTGGAAGAGCAGTCAGTGCTCTTAACCGCTGAGCCATCTCTCCAGCCCCCAACATATTTCTTTTCTGAGTGTCATTATGTGAAGGTTTGTTTCAACAAAGCTTTAATGTTTTAAATAAACCTTTAACAATCTTCAAAGCGCTTTCATGTATGAGTCATTGTATAGATGGATATACATTTTAATTTTTCTTAGGTGAATAACAGAATAACTGGGCCATACAATGGGTTTATATTAGTTTCAAGAACAAGTCACAGTTGAATGTTTCTTAATGAAGAAAAAGAAGCTTAGAGACAAGGACTGTGGCATGAGGAGCCAGTCTCTATTATCTCAGTTGATCCAATATAACCCTGAGTGTTTACAACAGATGCAGTAGTGACAGATTTAGGAAAGAGATGAAAGTAGAGGTTGAGAAGAAATAAAAAACTGGAAATTAATACAAAGCCCTTTAAAGATAGCAGGAGGTATGAGTCAAGGAATACAGGCAGCCAAAGAAAGCCGAAAATGCAGAGGGCAGACTGTCCTTGGAGACTTCAGGAGAAAAACAGCCCAGCTTAGACATTGACTCCAGCCCAGTTGAGGCAAAAGCATAGGGAATAGCTTAGCAAGCTGGGAATCCACTTGGTTTAGGCTACACACACAACTGTTTCCTAATAATAACGGGCAGTCTGAGCCTCTTAACTGTGTATACTGCACACACATAATCCACTCTGAAAATGCACTTAGCAACTGGCTAGCAACAGAGGACTCAACTTGCATAAGATGCAGGCACACCCATCTCTAAACAATGAAATGTTTCTCTTCCCCTAATGGATCCCCAAACTTAGACAAAGTCTATTCAGTCAAACCATTCTTATGTCCAGGTATGAGACCAGAAATGTGAATCTGGTCTGCACTTGTCTTGGGTGCATTTGTAATAGGGCAAAACTGTGTCCACCAGTGAATTCTTTTTTAATGAATTTATTCTCTTGTATATTACATCCTGACCACAGGTTCACCTCCCTCCATCTCCTTCCCCACCTGCCTTCCCATCACCCCTCCTCTGTTTCCCTTTCTGGGATAGAACCAAATACAACTGGCCAAAACCAGAATAAGTCAATGAAATGATTCTTAATGATATTCTGCTATACTCATAGACTGGTACCTAACACACCTGTCATAAGAGGGGCTTCATCCAGCAACTGATGGAAATACATGCAGAGACCCTCAGTCAGACATTCCACAGAGTTTAGGGAAACCTGCTGAAGAGGGGGAGGAAGGAGTATAGGAGCCAGAGAGGGTCAAGGACACCACAAGAAAACTTCCAGTGAACTCTTAAGAAATGTCTACTTATTTTCTTAGGCATATGTGTAATTTAAACTCTGAGACATTATGGGTAGGGACATACACAGTACAGAAATTATTATATAGCCCAATATACCTGTTAAAATAGAGAACCCAAACTACAGCCCTTAGTTACCAGCCCATCCTTCCTTTAGATCCCTTATAAAGAGACCCTAGGTAGTAATCTGGGGCCTATGAATATTTCCAATCTGTGGTCTGCTACTCTCCTGCAGTGTATTCTGATCTCTCCTCTAACCTTGCTTCTGATAAACTGTCCTTGCTATTCTGCAATCTATGTGGAATTTTATTTCTTTCTTGAATAAGAGGCCAAGAACCTGGAGACAGGTGGTCCAGACCACAAGCAGCAGTAACAACAGTGAAACACATTTCAAAAGTTTTACTTTTAGGGCTTTAAGAGAATACATTTGTATGTTGCTTAAAGCCAGTGAGTTTGTAGTAAATTGCTCTAAACAAATACACAGGAGAAGGCAATCGAGAGATTCATAGTGTCTTCTGTGGGAGGAGCAGAGACACTTTTACTTTGAAGTAGGGTAGGGTTAACTGAAGGATGTGAAGGATCTTGATTTTGGAGGAAAAACATATTCCAGGTTTGAATGATGAATGACATCTCTATGAAGGTCAAGTGGACATTGGACTGGGTGCAGAAGGGTCAGGTGTGTGCCTAGTATATCAAGGAAAAGAGCCTTGGTGCATGTTGGGGAGCATCAGCTAACCAATTCTGGTCACTGCTTCTGCACCAGAGGCCCAGCATGCTTGGAGAAGGCTTCATAGCTCTTAAACTTTGATGCATAATAAAATCACTTGAGAAGATTTGGAAAATCTTACTGCTGGATCTGCACCCATAAGTCAGAACCTTCCTGTGGTGGTCGTGTGGAGCTACCATTGAGAACCTGTTCTGTAGAAGATGGGTGGGTGAGGACTCTGCTGACACTGAATTTAATGCTAATTCATTTGCTTCTGGAATGATACTATTTGGCACATGGAGGGGGTGCCTACTCTCTTGGAGGGAATGATATGGGTAGGAAACCTGGCATCACCTGATTGCCAACAATTAGCATGTGGTAGGACAAGGAAGGAGGCTCATTCAGGTCTTATGTAGACTGGGACCTGTGCCAACTTAGAATCCTTGTTAACTTGATAGGACATTGGATCACCCAGGGAAGGAGCAGCTGCGTATGCCTGGAGGGATTGTCTTGATTAGGTTAACTGAAGAAGGAGCACCCACTCCAAATGTAGGTGGTGCTGCTTCATGTTTGGGTCCTGGATTGAATAAGGAGGAAGGGAACTCAAAGTCATCTCTCTCTGCTTCTTGACTCTTGGTGAAATGTGACCTTCCTGCTCCTGTTGGCATGCCTTTCCTGCCTGCAGCCATGTCTTCCTCACCATGGTAGAATGCTTACACTAAACGGTAATCTGGAATAATTCTTTTCCTTAAATTGATTTTGCCAGGCTGTTTTATCACAGTAACAAGAAAAATAACCAACATAGACCACAGTGATAGTGCAGAAACAACGAAAGGAGAGATGTGGGGATTGTTTAGCTGAGAGTGGATGAGGCTATTTATCTAAATCTTGGCATTCAGAGAAAGTCACAAAACCTGTGCTTTTGCTGTCTGAGATCCATACTATAGACAAAAAAAGGGAGAAATCTCCAGGAAGCTGTGATCTAATGTAGCCCACATCTGATGGATTTCCAAGAGTGTTTCAGGACTAATCTTGAGACACTTCTCCCAGGAAGTTTCCCTTATCCTCAAACTTGAGCTAGGGGTTCCCATTAAATACTCCTTTCCTTTGTTTGTAGACAGGGTTTTTCTCTGAATTCAGGCTGGCCTCACACTCACGATCCCCCTGCCTCAGCTTCCTGAGTGCTGACATTATGGGCATTATGCCTGGCCTTAAAGCCTTTTTTTTTTTAAATAGTTTGAGCTCTACTTGTACATGCCAGTGTTTGGCAAGACGTGAAAACCAAAAGTGTCTTGAGACTTTGTCATCTGAGACAAAGTCATGGTTTTGTCATACATTCCTTGGGGACAAGAACTCCTTCAGATGGGAACTGCCAATATTGAGTAGCACAGGCGGCAGGACAGCACTCATGCATGCATGCACGTCTGCTAGGCACTGCAGACCAAATGGCAGGTTCCCCCTCATTGCTTCACAGCCTTCCTACCTGCTATCCTTTCTCCATCCAAGCACTTGCATGTTAAAAGTTGCAATATGTTGAAGGGGGACTTGTGTCTCTGTGACTCAGTAAGAAATTCTTACTTCCAGTCCTGTCTCACTGACTTCTTCCCTGGGCCTTGCTCTGTGTAAGAAAATGCCTCTTTCTGAAGTGACAGCCATTGCCTAAAGGGCTTCATGGAACTGCAAAAATTCTTATGGCCTTGTAGAATAGCTGGGGCTCCACAGAGAGAATAGATCTGTGTGGAGCAGGATGACCTGGGGAAGTAGTTGGCACAGACATTTTTTTTTTCTGCTTTGGAAAGTATGAGCTGAGAGAACCACACCATAGTGCTTGTCAGGCCAATGCATGGTATTTTTCAAGATGGATTTGATCACTGCAATACTATATAAAACTTAAAGTCTCAAGATGAGTTCTCTGGGCTTTCCAGATTGTAGAAACCTGGGATATAAAGCCATACAAAGAACTTAGGGAGTGACTGTGTTAACCCATGGTGATGCTGGGAGAGCATCTCCAGGCACCCCTTAGTATCCAAGTAAGGATGCAGAAGGACTGGTTTCATACCCCTTATCCTGCATCTCTTCCATTACTGTGACCAAAAAGACATCTGAGACAATATGGCTTCCTCTGAGTTTGAAAGACTAAGTATCTGGTTTTCATTAGATAAAGAAATAGTAATTAAGGGCTGGAGAGATAGTTCAGCAGTTAAGAGCACTGGCTGCTCTTCCAGAGGACCTGAGTTCAATTCCCAGCAGCCACATGACAGCTCACAAGTGTCTGCAACTCCAGTTCCAGAAAATCTTCTACCCTTGCTCAGACCCGTAGACAGAAAACAAATACACATAAAAAGAAATAAATCTTAAGAAGTAGTAATTATAACAAAAATGAGATCACAGATTAAAAATAGGCAACATGAGGGACCCAGGAGACTTTATCAGAATAATAGTACAATGCAAATGTATAGATGTAGGATGTATTAGTCAGTGTTCTCTAGAGTCACAGAACTTATGGAATGTTTCTGTATAGTAAGGGAAATTATTGGAATGACTTAGAGTCTGCAGTCCAACTAACCCAACAATGGGCAGCTGTGAATGGAAAGTCCAAGAATCTAGTAGTTTCTCAGTCCCATGAGGCTGGGTATTTCAGCTGGTCTTCTGTATAAACTGGAATCCTGAAGAAGTGTATTCTAACAGATGTGCTGGCAAGTAAGTGCAAGCAGGCTAAGAAGATCAAACCCTTCCTTTTCCATTGTCCTTCTGTAGGCCATTGGTAGAAGGTATGGCCCATATTAAAGAAGTATACCACCATGCATGGATTTGGGTATTGCTCTGTCCCAAGCTGACCTTGAACTCAATGATCTGTTTGCCCCTGTCTCCTGGGATTAAAAGTGTGTACTCCTTTGCCTAGGCCTAAGTTTTTCATGGCTGCTATGCCTCAAGATTTGGATCAAGTGTTTGTCATCTCATATGAAGATCTGGGCCTCATGATCTGGATCACAGGTGTGTCCTCCATTTCTGGGTTGTAGTTCATTCCAGATGTAGTCAAGTTGACAACCAGGAATAGCCTTTGGGAACATCCTTTTAGTAGCTCAACTTAAATACTGATTGATAATTTCTTAAGTAATGTTTAAAAATGGAAGAAAGTATAAATAGCTATACAAATGTTTTCTTAACAAAATAAAACAGAAGCACTCATACCACTTAAAATCCTCATTTCGGCAACTGGTCACGTGGCTTAGATGGTATCTGTAACTTCCTCTACTACCCACCCTCTGCAGGCACCTCAGCAGGTCTCGGCTCTTTTCCTGGAGGAGTGACCCATACCTTCATTCCTGATGGTCTGTGTCCTTTGTCATCCTGCTTGGATTAGGCTGTTGTAGTTTCCCATTGACTTTAATCACAGGACATGGTAGTACTAAGAGACACCCTAAGGGACCTCCTGCACTCCAGACATAATCCTTACCTCCATTGTGGAGAGGCCAATCCAATTTCCCCACGGTAATCTGGATCTATCACCCATCCTAACACTGCTATTCCTTTCTTAGCCTGTTGTTTAAGGGCATTAGAAGCCCAAAATGACCAGGGGGAAGTCTGAGCTTCCAGTTCGATGAAATGTTTGTTGTGGCTCCTGGAAGGGGCACTCACCCATTTGGAACCAAAACTACTAGGCCAGCAGAACTTAGGGTTTCAGGGACAAGAAGCAAAAACTTTCCTACTGGGTCACTAGGAGTGATAGTAAGTAAAAATATTCCCCTTTCCACCCTTTGATTCCTGGACCTGTGGATCCTGGCTATGGGAGAAACTGTACCCTGTATTGGATGCTGATTCAAAGCATATATTGCCTTCTGAAGAACCCTGCCCCAGCCTTCCATGCTGCTGCCACATAATTGACATTGTAACTGTGTCTTCAAAAGGCCATTTCATCATTCTATCAGTCCAGCTACTTCAGGATTGTTGGGAACATGGTAAGACCAGTGGATTCCATGATCATAGGCCCACTGCCACACTTCTCTGGCTATGAAATGAGTTCTTTGATCAGAAGCAACACTGTGTAGAAAACCATGAAGGTGGACGAGGCATTTTGCAAGTCCACAGATGGTGATTTTGGCAGACGCATTATGTGCAGGAGAGGCAAAACCACAACCAGAATAAGCATCTACTCAGTAAGAGCAAAATGTCCTTTCATGGAAGAAGTGGTCCACTGTTGTCAACCTGCCACCAGGTTGCTGGCTGGTCACCTTGAGTTATGGTGACATATCTGGGGCTCAGTGTTGGTCTCGGCTGTCGGCAGATGTGGCATTCAGCAGCAGTTGTAGCCAGAACAGCCTTGGTGAATAGAAGTTCATGTTGTTGAGCCCAAGCATAACTCTCATCTCTGTCACCATGGCCACTTTGTTCATGTGCCCATTGGTCAATGACAGGGATGGCTGGAGAAAGAGGTTGCTTCTGTCTTAGTTAGGGTTTTATTGCTGTGAAGAGTCACCATGACCAATGAAACTCTTATAAAGGACAACGTTTAATTGGGGTTGGCTTACTGGTTCTGAGTTTCGGTCCATTATCATCATGGTAGGAAGCATGGCAGCATCCAGGCAGGCATGTCACTGGAGGAGCTGAGAATTCTATATCTTGTTCTGAAAGCAAACAGGAGAAGACTGGATTCCACGTGGCTAGAAGGAGGGCCTCAAAGCCCACCGCCCATAGTGGCACACTTCCTCTAACAAGGCCAAACCTACTCCAACAAGGCCACACCTCCTAATAGTGTCACTTCCTGGGCCAAGCATACTCAAGCCACCACAGGGCACCTGATGTGATGGCTGGTTAAAATGTCAATTTGACAAAACTTTGAATCACTTGGGAAGAAAGTCTCAATAAGGGATTGTTTAAATCAGGCTGCCCCTTGGGCATGTCTGTGGGGAGATTGTCTTGTTTGCTTAACTGATGTGGGAAGACTGACCTGAAGTGGGCAACACCATCCCCTGAATTTGGGCTCTGGACTATGTAGTAGAGAAAGCTAGGTGAGAATCAAGTATATATGTATATATATTATATATACTATATATATATATGATTAGCTATCATGAGTCCCTACCTTGAATTCCCTGCAATTGGATGGACTATAGCCTGGAATTACAAGCTAAATGAACCCTTTCTGTCTCAATAGCTTTTTAGTTAGTGCATTTTATAACAGCAACAGAAATGAAACTAGAGTAAGACCACCATCGGCCAGCATTTGTGAGACTTCTGTCATCCTCCAGGCTCTGTGCTAAGCACAAAGACTGGAAAGATGTGAATTGAACCTACTGGTTGGTAGACAGAGGCAAAGAAGTGAATAGCTGACTTCCCATGAAAGTGACAGGGTTAATGAAAAGTAACCAGTGATGCAGGTGTACAAAGTGGGTTCTTCAAGGGGGATGGGGTGAAGGGAAGGATCCCGAAGAAGCTCGAGATAAATGGAAGCCCTTCTTGTGAGGACTGTGTTGATAGGAACAGGAAGAGACAGGAGGCTCAGTTTGGAGGATCAAAGTGGGAAAAGCATGGACTGAAAGCAAATTTCATCTGGGTGGAATGGAAAGGGTCCTGTGGTCCATGTGTGAAGGAATCCACGAGAGGCATGTGGCTTCTGTTTCATTAGGATAAGAGTCAGCTCAAGGTCAGACCTACCAACTGGTATCTGGGTTGGGCTGGCTTAATGCTGCTTGTATTCTAACGTTACTATTGGTCCCCCGAAATTGTTTGCCCCAAAGAAGAGAATCCACACGTGAGACACTGAGGTACCCTATACCCCCCAAGCCCCAGTTAGATCTGATTGGTAAATAAAGATGACGGCAGCCAATCCCTGGGGAGAAGAGACATAGGCTTCCCAGGGTTGGGACCACAATGAAGAGAAAGGAGGAGAAGCAGAAAGGGGCCGCCATGAAAGAAGAAGAATGTGCGAGAAGGAGAAAGAGAGCTATAATGGGATAGCTAGCCATAAGAATGTGGTCATGTTGAGTGGCCAATTGGAGTAAGAGCAGCCCAGACGGAACATAGAAATTACTAAGTAGTCACAAGTAGGAAAGTGGATTCTAACAACATGGAGGGTAGGCAGTTCTTTGTCTCTCTCTGTCTCTGTCTCTGTCTCTGTCTCTCTCTGTCTCTCTCTCTCTCTCTGAGTTGGGTTGGCCTAATGCTGCTTATATTCTAGTGCTAATTTGGGTCCCCCAAAACTATTTACCCCAAAGACTGAGTCCACAAGGAAGACACTGAGGGACCCTGCCCCCAGCTAATTCTGATTGGTAAATAAATACGACAGCAGCCAATACCTGGGGCTAGACAGCCCCTTGTTATGCAGCCTAAGCTGGACTGGAACTCACTATCTAACCAGGCTGGGCTCAAGATCACAGCAATCCTCCTGCCTCTGCCTCCTGAGTACTAGGATTACAAACATATACCACCATGCTTGGCTCATATATTCTTTATTTTATTTATCTTGTTAACTAATGTGACATCAAACAATAAATACATACAAAGATGCAAATAGGCTTGGTGTTCTCCCCCCATACGTGTTCTCTGTCTTGCACCATATCTGAATTCTACATAGAATTTTAGTATTAAAACATTTAGGGTCTGTTGGCTGATATTTCTTCCATATTTATAATGTGCATTTTAAAACCGATTGAAAAACACTATTAAGCAATGAAAGCGCTTAAGAGACACAGACACAAATTGGGATTAGTTACTAAAAAGAAGCTGTTACCAGTTTTTATTACAAGCAGAATTCTTAGAATATATTAGCTTATTTATGAGAAAAACAAGAGACAACTTGAATTTCATAAGCATGTTTAAAAATGATTAAAGCAACACACTGATATCTTGGAGGCAAACTGTTTAACACAGACAACTCTTACACAAGCTTTTAAATCAATGCTGTAAAAATACATGAGTTGTTCCTAGACATTTGTAATGCAAATTTTAATCAACTGAAATTTTTTGCTGTAACTTCAGAAGCAAGTGAACCACTGTGAACAGAGGAGGAAGGGAAATAACTGTGATATTTTTCTGAAAACATATTTCATGTGAATCAGGAAAGTGAACCACAAAATCAACCGGGACACACACACTCTCTCTTACTCTCTCTCTCTCTCTCTCCCTCCCTCTCTCTAACTTCCCCCTTCTGTGTGTGTGTACAAGGAAGCCTGGGATCAACCTCAGGTGTGTTATCCCTCAGGATCTGTACACTTTGTTTATTGAAACAGGGTCTCTCAGTAGAACTTGGGCTCACCAGTTAATCTAGGCTGACTGTCCAGCAAGCCACAGAGATCTTGTCTCCCATCTCCCAGCACTGGAAGTCCAAGTGCATGTCATTATACCCAGCGTTTCTTTCTTTCTTTTTAAAAAATGATTTATTTCTTTTTATGTGCATTGATGTGTTGCCTACATTTATGTCTGTGTGATGGTGTTGGATCACCTGGATCTAGAGTTACAGATAGTTGTGAGCTGCCATGTGGTTGATGGGAAGTGAACCAGGTCCTCTGGAAGACTATCCAGTGCGGCTAACTACTGAGCTATCTCTCCAGCTCATACCTAGCATTTTATATGGGTGCTGGTGGGTGCCTACCTTATGTCTTCATGCCTACATGCAAGTCCTTTAAGGACAGCTGTTTCCCCCGCACGTCCATTTGCATTTGGCTAAGGACTCCTGAACCAGTCCTCTAGCATGAATGGTAAGATTCTGGTGTTTTCTCTGTACCCTTGCTGCCAGGGAACATGGGTCTAATTTTTCATGAACATGGTGGTACATGTTTGTAATCCTAGCACTCAGGTGGCAGAGGCAGGAGGATTGCTGTGAATTTGAGTCCAGCCTGGTTAGATAGTGAGTTCCAGTCCAGCTTAGGCTGCATAACAAGGGATTGTTCCGCCTCAACCACCAAACACTCACTTCAATCACTTCAACACTCCAAGATGGCCAGCAATTGGTGTACTTGTCTCTTTCCAATTCCATGGCTACAGATTAGGGGTGGTGGCTCACAGCCACTCAGCCCTATAGTCCCTATGAGGACTGAGAATGTGGAAAGATGTCCCAGGCATTTGTGAAGTCCTGTTTAATGTGAAGTGTATACTCCTTAGTGACTGTTTCAAAAATATATAGACACACTGGTGATGCAAATTAGTAAACTGTGGATTTCCCAGGGCCTGTCTTGAGTTTTAGTTCAATTTTCGATTCAGTCTCAGCTGACTGTTACTCTGTACAACAAACTCTGATAGGTTCCCAGTTCTGCACATAGGGAACTTATCAGAGAGTAAGGAATAGATCAGAAGATCCCTAATATACAAGTGGTAGGGTGGGTGCACACACACACACACACACACAGAGAGAGAGAGAGAGAGAGAGAGAGAGAGAGAGAGAGAGAGAGAAACGTATTTGACCCAGGCTAAGAGGAAAATGAATGAAGCTCTTTGAACATCCAGGAGTATAGGTGAGTGGTTAAAGGGGAGTAACACAGAGACAATGTAATCATCTCTCGATTAACCATATGGATCAGATTTACTTCAGGTGTCTATAAATACATACTGGTATATAATGTAAGATTTTTAAATACATGGATCTTGTAGAATGATTAAACAGGGATGATTAACATACACAGTGCCTCATGTATTTACGTTTTATCTGTTGTGAGGACTCTGAAAATTAACTTCATCAGCAAGTCATCATCATTATCCAGTGTCATCATTTAATACAGGAAGTTTCTTGAATCCTTTAATACTTAAAGGTGATATTATTATTATTATTTTTTTTTCATTTTAAAATAAATTGAGGCTTACAGTGGTTAAACAACCTGTTCATCTCCATATTTAATAACTGGCAGAGCCCAAATCCAAACCCTAAGTTGTCAGATTTGAAAGTCTGCTTTGGTCCTTGCTTCTTTTAGAAGGGGGTAAAGCTGGAGAGTGGGGAGCTAGTCAGGAAAGGAGCAGCAATAAAGAGATCCTGCGGTGGTCTCAGAGAGTGAATGGGACTGGGCCTTCCATAATTCTTGATGGTCTCACAGTTGTGGTATGTATAGGCCTTGAATCTGCAGTCTTTCTTTCTTCCCTGAGATGCACTTTTATTTTAAGGGAGAAAGCTGGTCTGGTTCTGTTCTCTGCTGGGGTCTGAAGGGAGTTGGCCAGTCTCCTTCCTGAGTATACATGACTAAGAGAACTGGGAGGGCCTACAGCGAGAGACCCATCGCCAAGAACATCTTGGGTGGAGAGACTTCTGGGACATTTTTTCCACTCTGCATCAGATGGAGTAAAATTGATTAGCATATAATTGGTTTCAGCTGCACTTAGAGTAGTGCCTAGAAAACTTCACTGTACTTTACTAAATTCAATTCCTTATGGCTAACAGAGCGAAAGAAAAAAACCAACACACCAAAATAGAGAAACCAGTGTTTGGGTCACATTTTACCCATTTGGAATTCAGACTGTCTTGAGTAAAGTATGAAGAAAGAAACCAAAGAAAGAAATCTCTGTACTGGAAGACTCTTGGGTAGTGGGCTGCCTAGAAATCAAAACATCTGTGTTGGCTCTCTGCTTTCCCTGAACTGCCTCGTTTCCTTGCACAAACCTTTTCATCTCCCTGCACTGTGCACCGGTCCCTAGAATTATTGAGAAATTAAGGAGCTTGGTCTTAGCAATCTCCAAAATTCGTTTCTTCTCACATTTCATACTTGGTTCCTGTCAATTGTTCTGAGAGCCAGAACGATCCCAGAATAACACTGCAGTACAACTGCTTTCGTGAAACTAAGGGCCAGAGGACAAATGAAGGGCTGGGAAGACTGCTTTACGGGGTGTTTTGGAGCAAGGATACCTCAGTCCCTGACCTTCACATCTCCATCCATTAAAATGACAGAGGATGCAAAACTCTTTGCTAATAGGTTCGGACAGTGCTGGGTTTGTATTTCACTGACCAAAGAGTGTGCTACCCAAAGCCCTGGCTTCAATTCTGAGCACCTCAAACAAAAAGAAAATAAAATTTGTTTCAAAAACTGGTGCAAATAATTTATAGGCAATATAGCTTGCCAGTTCAACCACCGTTTCAATCCTCCTTCCACTTTTAATCATCATTTGCTTAAATTGTTTCTACTCTTTCCTTGCCCTTTATTTCCTGCCTCCATTTGCTGTTTTTGTCTGGTTAAGTCTTTTTTTTTTTTCCTCTGTCTTTGCCAAAACATATGTAAGACCAAGATGGCTGATTGAAGTATAAAACATCCTAAAGAGGTTGCAACCTGTGACCCAGCTGTTTAAGAGCCCTGGAAGGGAGCTCCTTGAAGCCCATCTTGCCACCAACACTTCTTGGTCCCCCATTATCAAATCTCAGGTTAGCATTTAGCTAACTTACAGGCTCAACCCCAAGGTCTCTGGTGTTCCAGACACATCTCTGAAGGAACTTGCAAATTCCCCCATGTTCCCCCTAGGGCCATGAGGCTGAGAGTAGACTTGCTGAGCACAGAGAAACAGAAAGCACCTTGCTCTGGCCTCAGTTTCACTGTCTCTCAGAACAGTTGTGTGTTGTAGGGTTGTTCAGATGGTTTTGTCCTGCTGTTTTTCAGTTGTGAGATGTTCAAACATTTACAATGATAAAAAACGGTGAATGGCACTGTTTTCTTGAATACTTGCCGTATATACCATGCTGGCTAGTTTCAGGTCAACACAAGCAAGAGTCATTTGGAAAGAAGGGTCCTCAACTGAGGAAATGCACCCAACAAGATTGGCGCATGAGGAACTTTTTGATATTGGAAGGCTCAGGTTGCTGTTGATGGTGAACTGGTAGTTCTGAGTTTTCTAAGGAAGCAGGCTGAACAAGCCATGAAGTACAAGCCGGTAAGCAGCATTCTCTGTTTTTCTGACTCAGTTCCTTCCTCCAAGTTCCTGCCCTGACTTCCCTGGATGATGGAGTACAAGCTGTAAGCTCTACAAGTTGCTTTTGGTCATAGTGTTACATCACAGCAATAGAAACCCTGATTAAGACACACCATTCGTCTCTCCAAATGGGATGGTGATCAAGATAGCTCAGATTGCTGGACCCAGGGCTGCTGCATCCAGGGCCCAGGCTTCAGGACATAGGCTTTCAGTACAGGTATAAGAACAGAGCATTGCTGGAGTCCCATTATAAAGAGTAACACTGAAGAACTCTTGGCTTTGGCTGCAGTGGATCACTAGGAGGTACTGTCCTTTGCTGACAGGGTAGGTTTGTGTTCGCAAGGCGAGGATCTGTGAGACTGAAAGCAGGGTAAGACTGCAAGTCTCAGGTTGCTTGTAAACCCAAGCAGCACTTTTCCAAAGTTGAACGCTCTCTCTTCCAACAATAAGTCATGCACTGGAAAACCAAGGTGTGGGAGAGTTTGGTTTTAGACATCACCCAGTTGGCTGACGCATGGGTTTGGGAAAGGCAGACTTGTAGACTGGAAAATTCCCTCTGGAAATATCAGGTGTCTCCCTGCAAAGGGAAGGAAGGCTGACAGGCAGCAAATGTTTCTTAACACTTTCGGCATCTCTTTTCCATTTGGGCTTAAGACTCGCCTATTCATGAGTAATTCATGAGAACAACGCATCTCTCAAGTCTCCCTTTCTCCAGAATCAGTTGCAGATTCTGTGTCCCTGTACCCCCAGGGGTTCCCAAAAAAGGAGCAGAGCCCACAGAATGAACCCTTCTGATCAGGGAGCCCCATAGTATCACACACTTAAAGCTTTCTTCACTTGTGGCTTTATTTAGTGGACCCTGCACCTTGGGGATGGTACTCTCTCTCAGAGGCTGATCCTCCTGAGTTTAGGAACCTGTGCTTAGGAGTATGGTGGACTCCCTGGAACATAAATGAGAGAGGGAATATTAAGCTGGGTTGTCAGCTCTAAGTATTTGTGCCATTCATTACGGCTACGGATGTGTAGGCTCTCTTGGTTCCTTCTCCTACATGCTGGCTTAGGGAACGAGGTCCTATCATCTGGTGATTTATACTCCCTAGAAGCACACCTCCGTTCTTCTAGCCTTGCCAGTCTTGGCAATAAGCCCAGGCTCGTTTTATAAGGTTCTGATCCTGTGCTTTGTCCCCACAGCTAAAACATCACCCAGCCTCTGGACCTCCAGGCATTTCCTCTAACTTCCCAGCTCCAGTTCACCTTGAGTGAACGAATGGATTCTGGAAGACCACCTAATTTCAAAACTGTTATAACAGACAGGGAGTGTAGTCTCTCGCAGTCACTGTTCCTCAAGTGCTGTTCTGGCGTGGCTGTGGAAGAGGAGGGTGGGGTAAGACTTGTGCCTCTGCCCACACTCTCAACAAGAACTCTGTTTATCCTCCAGGTCCCTCTCTGAGCTCTCTTGAAGGCTGTTCTTTCTTTCTCTGGCATCCTGAGGCTGAACTCCAGTGAGCTATTTAACGAGCTCAGCTGGCCTTATCCGACTTTTATAAATCCACTGATAGATTGAGGTTTATGGGAAAACCAGCCAAGATCATGGAGAGTGCCACGGATAACAAGTTCTGTGCTACTGCTCTTGAATTAACCTTATTTAAAACTGATTGTAATTCGTTTTTTTTTTTTTTTTAATAAAATAATTCTTCTGAAATCAAGGATGCTAAATGCATTGGAGGTTGACTTGGGTATCCTAGACTTTTGAGTTTGCCCATCTCAGTTTTAATTTTAGCCAGAAAATCTGATACATCTCAAGATCTGTTGTTTTTGCCATAAGCCATAAACTATTTTTAGTTGTTGCAGAGGACTGCTGTTTACTTGCAGAAAAGATTTGCTTTTAATCAATCAAATCTACTTTATGAGTGATTGGGTCATCTGGGTAAAACACATATGCACCCCTTTTAAAGGGTTAATACAATTGTGAAAAATCGTATTTATTATAATAATTCTATATTTACATATCATTCTACTAGAACATGTAAATTAAGAAACCCCCATCCTTCCCTTGTCACCAGTTCAGCTTTGGTTATTTGAGTATGAGCCCTTTCACAATTGCCCATGAGGGTTTGAATTCCACTTTTTTTGTGAAGAAAGACTATTAAGCAATCCTTCTTAACTGGAGATTTTGTGTGCTGAGGTCACTGTGTTCTTGGGCTTTGATCCAGAGTGACTTCATTTCTGCCTGCTGGGATTTAAGCGGGACTGTTAATGTAAGAGCCATAGTTTGTAAGCCAATCTTTTCTTTTGACTCATGCTAAGTAGGACTGCACTGTATGTTAAGACGTTCTCAAGTTTCTCCAAAAAGAGTATTTCAGAAGTCTCCGGGGTTAAACCTGGGGATAATTAAAACACACATCTGAGATCTGATAAAACTTAATGAATGGGATTGGGAATTGGCATTGGGATTGCATAGGCATAGCTATTGAAAGTCCTAAAGGAACAGCTCTCAAGCTCACGTTAAATGCATCAAAATGGATTTTAGCTGGATCTAACAGTCAACATGAGAGTCCTCTCAGGGTGTGTTTATAAAACTGGTTTGAAGGAAACAGTCAAACTAGCTCTAGAATTTCAAATGGGAAACCAAATGTTCACTGATCACAAATCTGTCCATTAGGATGGGCAGTGTTCTTACCCAAGAGCAGCATGTATTCGTGTAACTGACACTGCTGGGAACCTGAATGGAAATGCAGCTCAGAGACCTTGGGAAGAAAATTGGCACTAAAATTATTCTCGGTTAGTCCCTCTAGCCTTCAGGAAGAAAAAATAAGTGTTTCAAAATTACTTTCAAAGATTATTGACATGTGGGGAAGACTGAGATTTAAGAAAAATGTCTTTTGCAACATTTGTTACAGTGAAAATGTGAGCCAAATTGCCCTAAAGTGGAGAATTGGATAAACAAATGATGATACATTGTCAAAATGAAATCCTATTAGAACAATGTAATACTTTCCTTGCATGGCTTTTCCCAGGATTCTAGCTCTGTTCTCCCCAGAAAAAGAGGCCAGTGACAACAAAGATACTAGGCTATGCAACCAGCTTTACAAACCATGGTGGTTACTTACAGGAGAGTGGTGGCAGCTACACCCCCATAGTCTCTTCCTCTCAGTATTTGCTGACTGCTTATATGTCCTTAATGAGTCCAGGCAGAGCCTCAGCAGCCTTCTCACTCCTTCCAGAAGGGCTCATAGCAGCTGTGCTTCAAGGCAACAATGATCATATCCAATCTGAGGAAACAGCCGCAAAACAGCATCAGCAACGAAGTTTATAATATAAAGAAACTGGTATACCATATCATATATTTTAAGAGCACAAGCAGGTTACAAAATTATAGACTCTAACGCTTAATGCATATAATATTGACCTGCCAAAAAAGATATGCCCACTGGTACCATAGTGGCATGGCTGTTACGGGCTAACAAACAACTTTCTGATTGGATTTGAGGCCAGCTCTACAGGAAAAATTTATGCCTGGTATTGTAAACCTGGTCAAAAACACGTGGCTTGGAGACCAAAGGCTCTAGGGAAAGTCTACTACTGTTTTGTTAATTGGTCACATTGTCACATATAAATATTTATATTTATACCCATAGATTAATGGTTTTCTCAGTCTTTGGTCAAAAACTTCTTTTTGCAGTGAGCAACTGCTAATATAAAGTTTCATCACTGTCAAAGTACTTAGAATAAGTGACCATCAAGTGCTCAACCTTAAATCTGTCATCTTTATCAACTTCTCCAAGGCTCTGGCAACATCACAGAGGAGGAGAACAGACAGAATTTAAGAGCCAGAAACTGATGAAGAGTTGTGTGAGATGTTGTCTGCTGGACCTGACATGGCTGCTGTACTCATGAACTCACTGCAGCTCTGGTAACTAGCATCATACCGGCACAAGAACCAATGAGCCCAAGTTGAACTTTGGGTACTAACACGAGCATCAGGTTTAAATACAAGGTAAGAAGTCTGCATAATTGATCAAGGTATAGTTCCAGCCATCTTTGGCACTTCACTGTTTCAGCTCTAGTTCTGCTTGGTGGTCCATTCTGCAAGGCAGTGGAATACATTGTTAAATTGTTAATTTGCTCTTTGCCTAGAGAAAAGCCTCTCCCTTATGGACAATTGTCCTCATCTGGGGTGACTGCAAGAGGACAGGTTAAGGACAAAGATTTAGTCTTTATACCCTCTGCCGAAGTGTGGACACAAACAGAAGACAGTGATGCCGAGGTCTCCCCTGGTTACTAGGCATTCTCTAGGTTTGCTTTTTGTTGCTGCAAATAAAACACCAGCCACAATCTACTTGCAGAGAAGGGTTTATTGGCTGACACTTCTAAGTGACTGCCCATCACTGAGGGAAGCCAGGCCAGGAACTCAACCAGAGACATGGAGACAGAAAGTGAATCAGAGGCTGTGGAGGAACACTGCAACCTGACTTGCTCTCCACAGTTTGCTCAGCCTGTTTTCTTATACAGCTCAGGTTCTTTTTCTTAAGATTTATTTTATGTATGTGAGTACATTATGGTTCTCCTCAGACACACCAGAGGAGGGCACGGATCCCTCCTCTTCCCTTCACCCCCTCCTCCCTTCCCCCTCCGCCCTTCCCCCCCCCCCCCTTCCCCCCCTCCCCCTTCCCCCTCCTCCCTTCCCCCCTCCTCCTCTTCTCCCCCTCCCCTCTTCTTTCGCCACCTTTTTCTCTGTTCCTCCCTCTTCTTGCTTCTTCTAAGTTAATCCATGTTTTCTTTCTGGCACACTTAAGATTTCAGTTTATTCTTTGTATTTTATTCTTTGTCTCCTTACAGTGTTCTCGATGGTGTTTGTTCTTTTTTGTCTTCTGTAATCAAGAGTGAACTTGCAATGCACACCATTTTGTCTTTTGCTCTGAGTAATTCTAGGCTGATGCCATTATTTTTAGTGCTTTATGTTGATTTTCTATGGTCTTTCCCATTCTTTTTCTAGGGTGCATACCATAAGTATAGCACAAAACTTGCATATTTGAACTGTTTTTTTCTGTGTTGCATAAAGAGTGAACTCTTCCCTGGGACCCCTCAAAATCACCCGTTTTCTCTTTAGGGAGCCTAGAAGTCATTCCATTTATTAGCATCATAAAAACCTAGGGCTACACTTTTGCTTCCAAGCATTCTGGCTGGTTATGCTGCATAGCCATCTGCTTCTCCCCCACTTATGCCTGTTTGTCCCACAATGGCTAAGTTCTTTTCCATAACTTTCATTCTCTTGTCTCTTTGAGCTTTTTTATTTTAAGCAATTTGTCACACTATATTAAAATTAATTCCCCTTTGCAGTGTATGTATGTTCTGATTTCATGTTTACTGACTGTATATTTTAAGCTTAGGCTTCCTAATTTTGATTTGCAAGCTTATTTGAAGTGGAAATTGTTTTGTGGTTTATCTGTGGCTTGCTTTCTTTCCTTCCTCTCTGCTCTTCTTGTATCTGTTTCTCTAAATATAATTGGCTCTGGGCTGTGGAATCCTGGTTTTTTTTTGAACCCAGCATTGAAAAGGGAGCTTAGGATTTGTAGGAGCTAATATTGATTATCAATCTGACAGGATCGAGAATCATCTAAAAGACAAATATTTGGCATGACTGAGGGATTTTATGGCTTATGTTAGGCTCTGGCCAGGCCTATCTTGAACAGAATCAGGAAGCCCCATCCTACAACTGGGCAGCCCCATTCCCTGGAACTGGGTCATAGAATGCATTTAAAAAGAGGAAGCTAGCTGACCACACACACACACACACACACACACACACACACACACACACACACATTCATTGCTCTCTGCTTCCTGGCTACCACCTGAGTATGACCAGATGCCTCAGCACTTGCCATTGTGACTTCTCTGTCTTCTTACACTGTACCCTTTAACTATGTGCCAAAACAATTCCTTCTTTCTTCCTTAGTTGCTTTAGTATTTTGTCACTTCAATGAGGCAAACAACTGATATCAGGATACATATGGTGATGCTGCAGACATCTCAAGTCTGAATTACTGTAAACCGGCATGTGGCCTATGCCTTTTTCTGGTTCTAGGTGTGTTCTCACCTTGGAAAGGCCACAGATTGCCCTGAGTCATAGCTCAGGTGGTTTCTTGCTAAGGATAATGACCTGAATTCAAGTCCCTGATTATCAGTTGGAGGGAACATCCAGCTACTTGCAACGCTGCTAATTTCAATGCTGAAGTGTGTGTCTTTCACACATTATCATTTTGTATTTTTTTGTGTGTTTTTTTTTCTCATTTGTAGGTATAGTAAATTATTTTTTCTTCAAACACCCTTAGTGTAATTTTTGTTTTATGTTTACACATTCATTGTGAATCTGGGGTCAAACAGCAAGGTCACAATGTGTGTGTGTGTGTGTGTGAGTGTGAGTGTGTGTTTATTTTTTCTGTTTTGGACCCTGTGAACTTCTGTCGAATTTCATCAGACATTCACAGCCATGTTTAAAACTTCACTTGCTATGCATTGTTTTCTGCAACAAATTTGACCATTAGTTGGTGCCTGGGCCATCGATTGCCACACTAAAGAACCAAATGGGAATTTTGTATTGACAAAGTGAAGATGACATGCTGCGTTGAAATGGAATGGAGCATACACTTCCATCAAAGATACATTTATTCCCACTGAAATAAATAAAAGCATTGGGTCTAAACTGATTTGCAGTGTCTGTGGTCTCTAAAGTGCAGGAGCAGATAAATACATTCTCTAGAGATTTAAGGTGGATATAAAACCATAGGACTTGCTAGTTTAAAGGAATACCAAAGATTGTGCATTTATAGATTCCTCATTTCTGGGTCTGGAAGAGATGCTAAGGGAAATTAAAAGTCCTTCTCAAAGTTACATACTAGGCAGGATCTGTGTAATTGGGTCTTCTTAGGTCTGCATTTCTACCACAAAGCTGTCAATAGCATACATCAAAAGTGACAGAAGTAGAAGGCTTGATAAACGATTTCTACTCTGTTGCTTAATTATTTACAAAGTAGAGGCACTTCACAGAACAAATCACATCCAGGTTTCTTAAACTCTCAATTCTAATCTACTCTGTGTTTTACAATGTTGATATACACATACCCGCTTTCCTTGCTCCAGACAGAAAGCCACACTGGTAAGGACACTTGTCTATTTGGATAAACACAGAAGAAAAATTAAGAGTAATTGCAAAATAGAAACACTGTATACTTAATAACCAATGGTCATTAAATTAAAATATGACTCTAATTGACGAAGCAGAGGAGTAATTTATCACAGGAACTTTGTGTACCTCATAAACTTGTTGAGAAGGCTAGAGAACCAGACTGGGGGTGACTTTCTAAAAGTGTGTTCTGCCACTGATCTATTCTGCCCTTGGCCAACACTTTAGGTCCAGCCTACAGAGTCACTACTGCTGTAAGCACAGAGCACTAGAGTAAACTAGGAGCTCACAGAGATCTGCTTTTACTGAACTATGGTCATCACCAGCATGACTACTATTGCTGCTGTAGGTAATACGTCAGAGTCCTGGAGTTCAAGTTGTGATCTCTGCTGGGTCTGAAAGTTAGTCACCTCCCTCACCACTTTCAGCTGCTTGAGAATTCTGCTGTGCAGAGCTTGCTCCTTCAAGCAAGAGTGCTGTGCTTGGCTATCTCTAATCAGTAGGATCACATCCTAACAAGCTAACTGCAAATGAGATGACTTCAGTCTTGAAGGGACGGGGTTCAGGTATACCAGGTAATGAACAAGTTTGCCAGTGTTTATTATATTTAAAAAGTCAAAGTTGTCAAAGAGATGAAGTAATTGAAGCAATTCTGGAGTTGCATATAGGGCAAGATGGTCTATTGCACCCATTCACCCCTCTAAAGTCATTCCTTACCATCTCCACCCTGCACAGTCCCCCCATAGGCTGCTGTATAAGGGCAGCATTAACTAGGGCTCTGCCCTTTGGTGGGTTTGGCCAGTGGGGAAGACTGACAGGAGTTGGGATGACCGAAGCAGGCTGAGGTCAGGCATGTACATCCTACAATCCCTACCTGGATGGGATGCAAGATGTTTTTCTCAGGACAGAGAGCCCTGATGATGATCCTTTCCTACAGCTGGAGTTCTGGCAACCACTCCACCTTCCTTCTTGCCCTTCAGGTCTAGTGGGTCCCAGTAGGGATCCTTGGACCACTTTCCTCTCCTGTGATATCCTTTATCCTGATAATCTTTTTAAACTCTTCTTAGTGACCCCATTTCCATGTGCTATCAAACCTTGCTTGATTCCTGGAGGGTATATCCATCCTTCCATAATATCACTTGGATCTAATTTTCTAATCTCACCTATGAAAGTGCTGAGATACACTGTTTTCTTCTGAAACATGAGCCTCTGATTAGATGAATTAGATGAAGAAAACACTTCTTAAATGTGACTGTAAGAGAATTATGTTCCCAAGGTTTTAATATTTAATTTTAAAATAGCACTAACAAATTTCTTCTCAGTCCTTGACATGTATCAGGAAAACATACCAAAAATCTAGAATTTGGAGGGCCATTTCAGACCAAAGGAAACTAAGACCTTGTCTCTCTCTGTGTGTCTCTGACTCACTCTCTCTCTCTCTCTCTCTCTCTCTCTCTCTCTCTCTCTTTTCTCTCTCTCTGTTTCTGTCTCTCTCTTCTCTCCCTCTCTTTGTCTCTGTGTCTCTGTCTCTGTCTGTCTGTCTGTCTGTCTGTCCCTCTCTCTCTCTCAGGTACTGGCTAGTTCTGAGAAAAGCCCAGATATTGAGGAAGATGGATTCTCAGACACAACACAAAACAATAGCTGTCTATCCTGCCTGTCCACATATATGAATAGACATATTGCCTCCATTTGGCACAGAGTGCCAACATTACTGCTTTGAGTAGTTTTTTTTTTTTTTTAATGCAGAGAAAAATGGTGTGTATCTGAATCTTCATAAAACTCTGACTGGCTTCTTGCTTAATAGCTGCTTCCTCTAGTTCCTTTGATTGATGGACAATTTCCTCTTACATTCTAACATATGTCTTAGCCACTCCTGCCATGTGTAACATAACATACTCTGTGCGTGAAATTCTTACTAATATAATCCAACAATGAATCAAAGGAAATTTCTATTGAATTCTGCTCTCCACTCCAAGCCTTCCCCACCCCAAAATTTCATAATAAGCAACAGTAAATAAAATCAACTAGCAGTATAGGTTTGGTGTGCCCTTACTTGTCCTTTTGGAATTGAATAATGAAATTACTAAGCTTCAGACTGATGAGTATAGGAAGACATTTCTTTAGTCTTAAAAATCACATTATTTTTTAATGTTTACTAAATGCCTTTAATTTGTTTCTGTTCCTCTCAGAAATGTGGTATATGGTGGCTGCTCTCAAACAGCTTAAACTTAAGTGTGGATGATGGCGAGCATTATTTAAATCTCATTAAATGCTACACTGCAGAGCATTCAATGATAGATGTTTAGGGACACTGAATGCGTTCCTGCACGCTCCAAGCTCTAACATCTCTAACTGGCTCACTGGCTTGAAGCAGTGGTTCTTGTAGATGACTATGTTTGGTAAGTGTGCTCATATCTTAAAAAAACCAATTAATTAATTAATTTCTATGTATATTAGTGTTTTGCCGTCATGTAGGGGGGTGTTGGATCTCTCAGGACAGGAGTTACAGATAGTTGTGAGTTTCTGTATAGGTGCTGGGAATTGAACCTGGATCCTCTGAAAGAAGAGCCAGTGCTCTTAACAGTTGAGCCATCTCTCCAGCACCCAAGCCTTATCTTAATACAGCTTGAAATCTTTCTCCATTTGTAGCACCTACACCATAAGCAATTTCTAGAAGGTTCACTTTAATGACCTAACAAATTTTTACAACCTGTACTTAAAACAGATTTCATTTTTTGAACCTACAAATAAGAGTCGTACTCCTAGTCAGTTAATCTGACCATCTGTGGCCCATAGATTTAATTTATTAAAGTAATTTGGACTCTGGTTCTATTATTCAGTTATTAGCTGTTGTCAAATATGACCATTGAAAGCTTCAACCTGAACAGGCCTTCATTATATAAAAGTTTAGTGTCCTTGGAAGTTGGTGAAATGTTGCTGCCTGTCTCAATTCATGCCATCACTGATGTCTCAGAGCTGTAAAGATGGTTCAGTCAGTAAAGTACATGTTATGTAGGCATAAGGACCTAGTTCTTATAATTAGAACACACAAAAATCTAGACATGGTGGTGTGCCCCTGACTCCCCCTGCTGCTTAGGCAGAGACAGGAGGATCCCTGGCTAGCCATTTTCTAGCCTGTGAGTTCCAGGTTCAGTGAGTGTCTCAAAATTTATAATTGATATTACCACCACCACCACCACCACCACCACCACCACCAACAACAACAACAACAACAACAATGTGCAGAGCGACAATAAAGACAGCTGACATCAACATCTGATCTCTACCTGCACACATAAGCGCAGCCCTCAACATGAGCATGTAAGCACACACAGAGACATACAAGTAATTAAAGTCTCTGGGCAGTGGTTGCTCCCTTTCTTATGGGTGAGACTACGGATGTTCAGAACAAAGAGCTGACTGACTAGCAAGTGAAGATCTGGGGAAAGGACCTGTCTTCAGACTGGTGCTGAGGGATACTCTCTTTCTTTAAACCAAACCAAACCAAACCAGAACAATAACAAACACCACCCTCCCAAAAAAAGCCCCAACCCCTCACATATTTAATGAATACATTTTGCTTATTTTTCATTTTATGAGTATATGTTAAAGTCATTAATGCTCTGTGACATAAGTGACAGATTTAGAAAAAAAAGCACCCCCCCCCTTTGGCTTAACCTGGAATGTGCTTCTCTCACACTTCCTCACACTTGGAAACAACTCGCTCTGTGAGATATCATGTGAGATATCATATTATATTTATTCTTAAGTTTACCCTTTTCAGAACAGGATGTGTTAGAGCTGTGCTGTAGTGTGTAGTTTTGCGCTCTACCTGCCTTTAGCTCTGGGAAGTGACCATGCTACCAGCCCCCACCTGGCTGCCCTTGAATCCTTGGACAAAAGACACACACACACACACACACAGAGAGAGAGAGAGAGAGAGAGAGAGAGAGAGAGAGAGAGAGAGAGAGAGAGAG
>JADRCH010000149.1:1106946-1139180 GCA_019843965.1 Rhynchomys soricoides | reverse complement strand
GAGAGAGAGAGAGAGAGAGAGAGAGAGAGAGAGAGAGAGAGAGAGAGTTTGTTCCTTTTCAACTTGCCTTAGGACACAATTGCTGGGTGCTACTCTCTCCTGCCTGGAAAAGCGTGCCCTTAATAATATTTGTGTCTCTGATTCTCTGACCTGCCTGAAACTTCAGTGGCTAGTCCCACCTTATCCCCTGCCAAACATCCCTGACTACCCAACTTTGATAGTAGCCGCAGGCCGGCTCCTCCCGAGACCTCATATGGTTGCTGTGTTCTTCTCCTTCCAAAGCATGGTGGGAAAAAATCTGCCTCTGCTTCCTTGCATCTGCCTTTTTCTCCTGGGACCTGGAAGTCCCGCCTGTACCTTCCGCCCAGCAATTGTCCCATGGCGTTCTTTACTGACATATTAAGAACCAATTGGGGAACAGGACCTTAACATCAGACCCACCCCCTACGTTCTTCCTCTGTCAGGATGTACCTGTACCTCTATCTAATACATGGTGTTCTGTTTTAAAGGTATATATATGGATTGTGCCTGGTGTATGATAGCTCAATTATAGTTCCTTGATTAGGATGGTCTGAATATACTGGGCATTTAGTAAAACCATGTGTGTTGGTTACTTTTCTTATTCCTATGACCAGATTCCTGGCAAGAAGCAGCTGAAAGCTGGAGTGATATAATCTGGCTCACGGCTTGGCAGTCTAGTCCATTATAACAGGGAAGGCACGGCAATGGGGATGGCTTGCGGCTGCAGCAGGTATGGCTGCTTTCTCACAACTTAGTGGACCAGAACGCAGAGAGTCAGGGCAGGATCACAGCCGGGCTATAAATCTCACCGCTCTCCTTGCCCAGATTCACTTCCTCCAGCTAGGCCCCACCTCCTCAATAGTCTATAAGTTAAAATCACCCAAAATAGAGCTATCAGAAGGGGACTCATAAACCCATGGATGTGTGTGACATTTAAATCACTGCCCCATATTTTGAGTTTTTGACCTTTTCCTCAGCTGCAGTCAGTCTGAATCAGTACTGTCTCCTGATTCCAGATGAGCTTCAGCATCCAATCAGCTATCAGGAAGACAAGCAGGCCACACTCCATGGTGCACTGTCACCATAATGTACATTTAGCTATAGTAAGTGTATTTGTGACATGACATGGTATCTTCAACTTATGGTAGGTTTATAAGGATGAGGCCCCTGTGAAATTAAAGGAGAACCTGGAACGGACTTAACTTTCTGTGGATAGAAGAAAAGTTGCTTTTAAAAAATATTTATTACTAACAAAGTGTTGTAATGAAAATCCTGTTCTCGAATCTTTGTATACATGTGAGGCATTTCCCTAGGCTGGATTCCTGGAAATAGACTGACTCTTTGAAAACTATATTCGCTTTTTAAAAAATAATTATTATAAAAACTGTCTTCCAAAAGGCCATAGCAATGTGCATGAAGACACTATTCCCCTGCCCTCAGTAGTATTATCAGCCCTAATTGGAACTAATTTGAACGACTGAGTCACTAATGAAGCCGAGCCTCATGTATTTCCTAGTGAAAAGACAGCTTATTCTTTTGAGTCTATCTGTGTGTGCCTCAGTGTATAAATGCATATAATCCACATGGGTGCTGAAGCCTGCTGAAGTCAGAAGAGGGCATCAGATGCCCTGGAACTAGACTTGCAGATTTGTGAGCCACCATTCGGGTGCTGGGAATGGAACCTGGGTTTCCTGGAAGAGTCCTTAATGGACCAGGACATAATAAAGAATCAGGGCAGGATTACACCTGGGCTGTATACCTCAATGCTCTCCTTGAGTAGATCCATTTCCTCCAGCTAGGGATCTATACTGCTCCATGTTCTTATCTTCGGAGCTCTTCCTACTGTTCAATTTGTCCTCCTCTCTATACCTTTCTAAAACAGCCTTGAGCTGTGAATAGCTTTAGGGACACTGTCCTATGATAGACGTGGGTCTGCTGACAAAGCGTTAAATAAAGTTATTTCTATCAGATGTTCCTAACCAGCAAGCCAACTGAGCAATGCCTCTCTATCTTGTTCAAATGACTATTAGAAGCATCTTTGTGAGACACTGCACTGATAGAAGTAAAAGATGGGCTACATCTAGGCTTTCCACATTCCATGCATCTAGCCTTACTAGAAAATAAAGTGAAATAATGTAACTTGGTGGTCAGCTTCTAATACGCCTCACCGAACCCAGAAGAAAGTGATGCTAAGTTCATGCTATGAATTCCAAAGCCCATTTTTTTTAAAAAAAAAAAAAAAAAAAAATCAATCTGTATTCTTGCCTGGCTCTGATTCCTGGCACCCGCCCCAGTCTCAATTTCTCTGAGTGGGGTGGCCATAGTTCTGAGGCCTGTAATCTTTCATCCAGTCGGTGACACAGACTTCTCTCAGACTCTCTCCTCATTTCAGTTTGCTCCCTGTGCTATGTGAGTTACTCTGCCCAGCTAGAGGATCATGTTCCTTGCTGGAGAAGAAAGAGGCAATTGAATGGCTCTGAGTTTTTCTGTGTTATCGGTTAACAGGATCTTCTCTGGGCGGAAGCTTATCCTTCCCTTCACGTTCTTGCCTCAAGCTGTGTGAGTGTTCAAAGCTCCTTCTGGGGTCCTCTGCTCGTATTTTGACTTCTGTATTCTTTCATGTTCTTTAGAAGATTTGTAGTACTGATTTCTCCCCTTTGGGCTGTGTCCTCTCTCATTTTATGGGTGTGTCATTTCATCAGAAAACATCACAGAGCATCAGTTTGGCTTCTGCATAGACTGTTACGTACAATGTTTAAGTTTTCAGGTTTACAATTAAAAAAGTAAATTTATTTTTATTTTATCGGGACTTTGAGTCATATTTGTATTTTAGTGAATTTATTTCTTGAAGGCTTCAAGCAGATATCTTATTGTATTTAAATATCTCTTGTAAAATCTGACACGATACAACTGATTTCATCTTCAAGAAGAATGGATTACATTTGATTTCACAGGTTTGCTGTGTAAATTTCTATCATATAAATGTTGCTAACAAGTCCTGCTGATTAAAACTGGGTGTGGAGTAAAATTTTCTATAGTTTTTTTAAATTAAAGTATGTGTGTGTGTGTACCCACGTGTGCACGCTCCCATGATACATGCTTGAGTGTGCACAAATGCTACAGCACATGTGAAGATTAGAGAACAATTTTGTGGAATGCAGTCTCCCTACCTACTGCTCCTCAGGGGACTGTACTCAGGTTGCCAAGGCTCATTATTATTCCTTAAATCTTTTGAGAAATGAAATCATCAGGAAGGCAAGTCCAGAATGTATTAAATTCTAAGACCGTTGTAGAGATTTAGAGCAGATGTCTAAAGAGTTGAAGTAACACATCAATATTCTGTATTTCTTCTGTGACATTTTTATCATGCGCCTTACAAAGGCATCTCCCAGTGTCTCTATTTAGCCTCGCATTCTTAGCATGTTCCCACAAATACCAGCACTCCCTCCCTCTGGTTTAATTCTCTCCACATGCTGTAGGCCTGTATTCCATAGTTTAGTCTTGACACATGGTGGTACTATATACCCATTTTTTAAAAAATCAGATTTGTCTAATATTGTAAGATACACATCACTGAATTGATGAAACCAATTCCTTTTCTATTTATACAAGTCATATTTATCTGTCTGGTTAATGCTGCAGTGCATAATCTATTCCTCTAAAGGAATTTTTATAAACTTGAGTTACCTTGAGTGGCAATGAGGCTGGCCTGTAACTGCCAGTCTCTTTGGAAATGGTCATAGACAGAGAGAACATTCTCAGCCTCCAAAGCTGGTCCTCATCTGTTAGTTGACTGGTAGATGTGAGAGTTTAGGCTAGGTGGCCCTCGTGCCACAGTTCAGGATGGCTCAGCAGAGTCAATTCCTCAATGGCCTGCAAATTTTATTTCCCTCTCTGCTCAATCTGGCCTCTTCCCTTCCTCTGCTAAGATCTCCATCCAAGGCCACTGCCTAAGAAATTTACTATATGCAAATCTCTGTTTTGGATCTTTCTTCTTCTTCTCCTTCTCCTTCTCCTTCTCCTTCTCCTTCTCCTTCTCCTTCTCCTTCTCCTTCTCCTTCTTCTTCTTCTTCTTCTTCTTCTTTGTTTGTTGTTGTTGTTGTTGTTGTTGTTGTTGTTGTTGTTGTTTCTTGAGACGGGATTTCTCTGTGTAGCCCTGGCTGTCCTGGAACTCACTCTGTAGACCAGGCTGGCCTCAAACTCAGAAATCCGCCTGCCTCTGCTTCCTGAGTGCTGGGATTAAAGGTGTGTGCCACCACTGCCAGGCTTGGATTTTACTTCTTAAAGGCCAGGGTTCCATCCTGGAACAACCCAACTGTTTAAAAAACAAACCAAACCAAACGTGTTATATATTGCACATATATAAACAATCGAGACATGTAAATAATTGCCAACCCAGCTCTCTGCTATTTTCTTAAAATAACTAGACTTCTTTCTGCCTGTGTGAATCTTCCTTCTATGCCTCTTGTGTTAGTTCCCACTTATGGATTTAGAAGTTTTTTCTTAACTTCCTTCTGTTTGTCCTCCAGACTTCATGTGAAGTACTATTATCACTTCCAAAGCATTCCCTCCCATCCCCCCACCCCAAGTCGAGAAGAAAAGCATAGTAGCCACATCTTCTGAGCCACCTTTGCTTGTCAACAATCTTCACAACTTTTAACTGGAAGAGCCAAGAAAACTGGTGCAATTTGTCCCCCACCTGTAATGGTTCCTGATCAGCAGTTCAGAGACCAGCAGGGGATTCCAAGAGAGTCACTTCCTGAATCACTTCTGATTCAGGAGGCTCAATCCTTGGACTGGTTAAGGGAAAGGTGTCAATGAGCCCTGTGTGTCAGTTTGGACCTTCTGGGAACAAGACAGGAAATACTTAGAGATCAAGAGTCAGGGTCAAGGAAAGGAGGAAGCAGGCTAGGGCATAGAAATTTTTCAAACCATATTTTGAATCTGACATTAATGAAGAGAAAGTACAAGGGGGCTATAGAACTGGACAGAACTGCTGACCATGCTGCTGACCATGCTTTGGGTTGGGACTTGGCCAACCCAAAGGAGAGTTTGGAGCTTATAGCAGGGATGGCCAGGCCTTTTCATGCCTGCTGTGGGCTGATGGGAAGGGTTTGGCTTGGCCTTGAAAGTTGATGTGGATCCCTACAGCTGATGGACACATGAGCCCCTTTCCTTGTGGAGAGGTGCAAATGGAACGGCTTGGTGCCTGCACTGTCTCTACTACAACATCATCCTCAGACACTTTCTAGGTTTCAAATCTGTTCTCATAAAGAGCTTTACTAGTTACAGTAACCAACATTTAAGGAATGGTGAGCATCCAGGGACCAGCCTGAGCATCATATCATGTATATCATAATTATACATTAACCCAATTTACTCCACAATAATGAAGGAGCTATTATTTTCCCTATTTTGCAGATGGTGATACTGGGGAACAGAGAAACAGGGTGACATTTGTGAGGCCATGTGCCAGTAGGCAGTAAAGCAAGGTATTCATCTGTTGTGTGGTAGTTTCCTCTCACACTAAAACCTTCCATTTTGGGGGAAAGATTGTTAAGACTCAGGATGGTAAGGAGGAGGTGAAACAGTAGGGTAGACTGTGGGGATATAAAACATTTCATCCTGCAGGGAAGCTTTTTAAACTCAAGAGAGAAAGAACTCAGAACAGATCCAGGAAGCCCCTGAAACTGACCAGATTTGCTAGGTCCTTCCTTCCCCATGCATATATTGATGCTAAGGACTTAGATGCTTTCAAACCATCTAAGCAACCTGAAAGAGATAGAGACCAGCCGATCTAAAAGGTTCTCTGACTAGCCAAGCGTCCTAGAAGAAACAGAGACGAGCTACACTGCTTAGAAGGGGCTCCCACTATCTGAGCTGCCTGAAAGAGACACTCTCCAACCAGCTGAGTTGCCTGCAGGCTGTGCAGTGTGATTAAGGTTCCCAGTCTTGTGAGCTGTCACCTATGCCTGCCTGGGGTAGACTTTGGTGATGTAGCTGTCTTTGAGGCATTTCAGCTTCTGTAAGTAACCCATCACCCATACTGCTGTAAGTAAGCCCAATAAAATTCTTTGGTTTACCAATCTGGACTTTGGTGGTATCCTTACTTTGGTCTGCTGTTGGTTCCCTATCTGGGGTGAGTAGATAAAATTAAATTCAAAGATGAATTTTTGGTAGGTACCATCTCCCACTGTCTTCCCCATGGGTTGCTAGTACTGCTATACTCTACAGTTCCTGGCTGATTCAGTGACCATGAGAAGGTCCTTTGAATTCTGTGGGTTGTTCATACAGGATGTTGTTACTCTCTTATTCTTCTTTCTGGAGAGACTTGGCTTCTTTATAGAACAATTAACACCTCAATGGGGGATCACACCACCCAATCTACAAAAATTAATCTATCTTTTCCCACCTGTTTGCTAAGACTATTCCAAGAGCCTGTTGGCCTAGAACTTGGAAGAAGCCTTTTAATTCATTTTCATCTTTGCTAAATTGTTGTTTTCTACCCTTAGGAAATAGGCAGAGAGATGAACACTTAGTAATAAATTAAAATGGAAAGCAACTAATCTATTTTAAGGAGATTTTTTTTCCTGCAAAGTTTTTTTTTTTTTTTTTTTTTTTTTTGGTTAACCTTCCATTTCCCACTACCCAGAAAATTAAATTAAAAGGAATATTTAATTCCCTGAGCAAAGTGGTCAATCCATATTTCAGTAGAAAACAAGGTTAATATTTATGCTCATTAATCTGATTTTTCTCTAGAGAACTTATTCATCTGATTAACTTGTCTCATTCTTTCTCTCCCTCCCTCCCCTCTACCTTGTTAATCTCTCCAATAATTTTTGTTTGAGGATGGTTTACGATGCCCTTAAATGCCCTAGTTTAGGAAAATTGATCCATAAGGATAACTATCAGATGGTTTCCATGGGAACTGGAAATTTTTTTTCTCACTGTTTACATTGGACCAATTGGTCATCTCTGAGTTTCTGTTTTGTGTACCAGCACTGTCCGGACAGCCTTGACTTGCCATTCTATTGTGAGGCATATTTTGCTAGCTTTTAGAATAACCATGCCTAATTCTATGTCCTTCCATCAGTGACATGTTTATAAGAGATCTCACACCCTGGGAGCATTCCAAAACATTGAGGGGTCAAGTTTTTCTATATATGTTCTGTGACCACCCATATCAGATCACTTCAGGAACAGTCTTTAAAATGGAGATGTCACTTCAAGAACTACTAAGTCATAAAATTCACAGTTGAGCCCAGATGCATGCACTTTCATAAATACTAAATGCATTAAAATTTAAGAACTGTGGCTAGCCAAAATAGTACAAATTAAGAATTGACCAAAAGTAGAAGGTTCTTTAGATAGCCATGAGCTGAATTCAAAATTTATTCAAAAAGAAAAACAAATTAAAATAGTCAAAATAATCTATAAAAAATAACAATGTTGGAAGATTGCTATTCCCTGGCTTCAAGACATACTAAAAAGCTATAATAATCAAAACTGTATGATTTTAGCCAAAAAAGTACATATGTGAGTGAAACAAAATAGATTCTAAAAATTATACTGTCACTTAAATTTTGTAAAAGTACAAATGCAATTGAAAGGAGAAAGGACACTCTTTCCAATAAATGGTACAGACATAATTGGATAACTGAATGCCCTTAAACATAAAGATGAACCTCAAGCCATACCCCAAAATGACATAGTTTGGGTCAGGAGTCTAAGCATGAAATGTGAAACTAGAAAACATTTAAGCCTTTAGAGTAAGATAGCATACTGGGAGCTGCCTCTTGGTGGCTTGGTGAAAAAGCAGAGAAGGATGAGAGGAGGTGGGGGGTTGGAAATAGTTGTAATGTGTTTTAAGATTACATTTCACTAGATAATGGCTACCACTGAGAAAAGAAACAATGAATGCTGGGAACATGTGTACAAAGAGGCCTTTACCTACGACGAATGGACTCTAAACTGGTACAGCCATTATAGAAATCAGTGGGGAGCTTCCTTAGAGAGATTGAAAATAGAATTACCATGTCATCTAATTGTACCACTCAAGTGTATTCCTGAAGGACTCTAGGAAATGCATCTGCATCCATGTTTACCACTGCACTGTAGTGAAGCCATAACTCAGAACTATATTCCAAAGAGCATGACTTTTACTTATTTGAATTAATTTTTTAATCAATTGAGATATATATGAATCAAAACTACTACTAGAGTCCAGCCAACTTTTATTGAACAACTACCTGGTTAGGGCCTGGAAATAAAGCCATACACGAGGGTCTCCCTGCTCGTCCTGCTGTGATCTCACTGGAAAGTACAAGAAAGTGCCTAAGCAACTGCAATGGAAAGGAGGATGGAGCTCATCAAAGGATGGATGGGTTCAGAGCACTGGGTCTTACAGAGAACTGTAAGCTTTCAAAATTTTAAGACTGAGACTTAGCAGAATTTGTAAACCAAGTAAAATAAAATGGGGGATGTAACAAGCATGGGAAACTGTAGTTATTGATCAGGGAAGGCAAGGTAATTAAAAGAAAACTCTAAACGTACCTAGGTTAAATCAATAAATGGTACCCTGTTTCTGAAAAAGCAAGCCAAGTAATCCAGTATCAGTTCCCCTCAAAAAAGGAACATAAATGGAGAAAGAGCATGCAGTTGGGTTGACTTTAGATGCCATGAGAAAGTTCTTTATGCTTTTCTCACCTTCTGTAGAAACAGATTTCTGCTCTGAGAGCTACTGCTGAAAGAAAGGAAGAGCTGCCATTGGGAACATGATGGTGACTATCCAAGGACACCCCTGTTCTTCCTGGATGTGATGGAATCACCTGGTACCTTTGGTACCATTATGTGTTAAGGACGATGTTTCTCAAATCATGGGTATGGACCAGCTACAAGATACCATTTACTACCTGGAAATGTAGAGTCAGAGGCTACTGCCACTGCTACCGAATCAGAAATCCTGGCACTAGTTTGTGCTTTTGGTAAGTCCTCAGGATGATTCCAAAGAATAATGAGAAAAAGTTAGGTACAAAGAGATCAAAACTATATGTTGTGTTTGACTATTACAAATAATGAAGGAGACTTTCCCCCACTTTCTCTTCTATTAGATTCAGTGTATCTGGTTTTATGTGGAGGTCTTTGATCCACTTGGACTTGAGCTTTGTACAGGGAGATAGGAATGGATCAATTCGCAATCTTCTACATGTAGACCGCCAGTTGAACCAGCATCATTTGTTGAAGATGCTGTCTTTTTTCCACTTTCGCTCCTTTGTCAAAGATCAAGTGTCCATAAGTGTGTGGGTTCATTTCTGGGTCTTCAATTCTATTCCATTGATCTACCTGCCTGTCACTGTACCAATACCATGCAGTTTTTATCACTACTGCTCTGTAGTACAGCTTGAGGTCAGGGAAGCTGATTCCTCCAGAAGTCTTTTTATTGTTGAGAATAGTTTTTGCTATCCTGGGTTTTTTGTTATTCCATATGAATTTGAGAATTGCTCTTTCCAAGTCTATGAAGAATTGAGTTGGGATTTTGATGGGGATTGCATTGAATCTGTAGATTGCTTTCAGCAAGATGGCCATTTTAACTATATTAATCCTGCCGATCCATGAGCATGGGAGATCTTTCCATCTTCTGAAGTCTTCTTCGATTTCTTTCTTCAGAGACTTGAAGTTCCTGTCATACAGATCTTTCACTTGTTTGGTTAGAGTCACATCAAGATATTTTATATTGTTTGTGACAATTGTGAAAGGTGTCTTTTCCCTAATTTCTTTCTCAGCCTGTTTATCCTTTGAGTATAGGAAGGCTACTGATTTGCTTGAGTTAATTTTGTATCCGGCCACTTTGCTGAATGTGTTTATCAGCTGTAGCAGATCTCTGGTGGAGTTTTTCGGATCACTTAAGTATACAATCATATCATCTGCAAATAGTGATATTTTGATATCTTCCTTTCCAATTGTATCCCTTTGGCCTCCTTTTGTTGTCTAATTGCTCTAGCTAGAACTTCTGGGCACAGGGGAAAAGTTCCTGAACAGAACACCAATGGCTTGTGCTCTAAGATCAAGAATTGACAAATGGGACCTTGTAAAATTACAAAGCTTCTGTAAGGCAAAGGACACTGTAAATAGGACAAAACAACAACCTACAGATTGGGAAAAGATCTTTACCAATCCTACGTCCAATAGAGGGCTAATATCCAATGTATACAAAGAACTCAAGAAGCTAGACTCCAGAGATCCAAATAGCCCTATCAAAAAATGGGGAACAGAGCTAAACAGAGAATTCTCAACTGAGGAAACTCGAATGGTTGAGAAGCACCTAAAGAAATGTTCAACATCCTTAGTCATCAGGGAAATGCAAATCAAAACAACCCTGAGATTCCACCTCACCCCAGTCAGAATGGCTAAGATCAAAAACTCAGGTGATAGCAGATGTTGGCGTGGATGTGGAGAAAGAGGAACACGCCTCCATTGCTGGTGGGAATGCAAGCTGATACAACCACTCTGAAAATCAGTTTGGCGGACCCTCAGAAAAATGAATATAATACTGCCTGAGGACCCAGCTATACCACTCCTGGGCATATACCCAGAAGATGCTCCAACATGTAATAAAGACACATGTTCTACTATGTTCAGAGCAGCCATATTTATAATAGCCAGAAACTGGAAACAACCCAGATGTCCCTCAACAGAGGAATGGATACAGAAAATGTGGTACATTTACACAATGGAATACTACTCAGCTATTAAAAACAATGACTTCATGAAATTTGCAGGCAAATGGATGGAACTTGAAAATATCCTGAGCAAGGTAACACAGTCACAAAAGAATGAACATGGTATGTATTCACTGATAAGTGGTTATTGGCCCAAAAGTTCTGAATACCCAAGAGTCACTTCGCAGCAACAGTAGGGCTGAGTGTGAGGTCCCAGATGGAAGACTTGGAGAAGGAACTGAAGGAGCTGAGGGAGTTTGCAGCCCCAGGGAGGGAGCAACAGTGGCAACTGGCCTGACCCCTCGATACTCCCGGAGACTGAATCACCAACCAAAGAATACACATGGAGGGACCCATGGTGCTGGCCACATGGTGCTGGCCACAAGAGGAGGGTCTTGTTAGCCATCAGGGAGAGCAGAGGCCCTTGGGCCTGAAGGTGTTAGATCCCCTAGTATAAGAGAATGCCAAGCAGGAATGACGAGAGTGGATGGGTGGGTGGGTGGGTGGGGGAATACCCCCATAGTGGCAGGGGGAGGGGAGGGAATGGGGAGGTTCCAAAGGGGAGATCTGGAAAGGGGGAAGCATTTGAAATGTAAATAAAGTAGAAAACAAACAAACACATAATGAAGGAATGGGATCACCTCCAGCTGACCCTCACCAGGCCTGAAGGCTCTGCTTATGAATGAACATCAGGACTTGTTTTGACCAATCAAGTAAGATTTAGTGCCGGAGTCTATCTTTACAGAGCATTAGTTTTCAATGCTTAATTAGAACAGCATAATGAATCGTGTTCCTGAAGAAGATACCCAAGTGGTTCTCTGGCCTCTGCATATCTGTGCTCATGCAGCCCACACACACATATAACACACACACACACACACACACACACACACACACACACACGCATACACACACACCACATTAAAAAAGATAGAACAACTTTGAATCCCCAGCTCCTTTCTAAATCATTTCCAGAATTTTAAATCTTTTCCTTAGTAAAATAGTCAGTGAATTTTGTTTAGAACTACTGTGTCTTCTTTTTGAAGACATAAACTCTTAGGTCCCCCATGACTTGCATGGTGTTGGGTGAAGAACCAGCCTGCCTTAATCTATCTTATAGTAAAGTCAAATTAGGTTCATTCTGTCTGTGATTAAATATCTGTTTCTCAAGGATTGGGCTATACCCAACCTTTTACTTTAACTACAAATGGTGCTGTACAGCCTGTCCCAGGAAAAGTCAACTGTCCTTTTGCTTCAAAGGTCATTATAACCGTCTGTTGTTATGACTACCTTATGACAGCCTTGCAATCATGTCTCTGTTTCAGGAAGTTGTTGTAACTAACTTGCCAGGCTTATGTTCTGTTCCTATAAGCCCACCTGTTTTGTCCAACAAATATCCCATTTGGAAACCCCCAGTCCTGTGTTATAAAAACCTTGTCTTCCTCAAATCCAAAGCTGGACTTTTTTACTGTTGTTGTTGTTGTTATTATTATTATTATCATCATCATCATCATCATCATCATCATCATCATCATTGGATATTTTCCTTATTTACCTTTCAAATATTTTCCCCTTTCCAGGTCTCCCCTTTGGAAACCCCTTATCCCATCCCACTCTCCCTGCCTCTATCAGGGTGTTCCCCCACCCGCCCACCAACTCCCTTCTTCCCACCTTGGCGTTCCTCTACACTGGGCATTGAACACCCTGAGGCCCAAGGGCTTCTCCTCCCACCGATGTCCAACAAGGCCATCCTCTGCCACATATGCGGCCAGAGCCATGTGTATTCTTTGGTTGGTGGACCTGTCCCCGGGAGCTCCTGGGGGTCTGGCCTATTGACACTGTTGCTCCCTCCATGGGGCTGCAAACCCCCTCAGCTCCTCCAGTCCCTTCTCCAACTCCTTCAGCGGGGAACCCCACACTCAGCCCAATAATTGGCTGCAAGTATCCTCCTCTGTATTTGCCAGGTTCTGGCAGAGCCTCTCAGGAGACAGCTGTATCAGGCTTCCATCAGCAAACACATCCTGGCATTCACAATAGCATCCAGGTTTGGTGGCTGTACATAGGATGGATCCCCAGTGGGGCAGTCTCTGGGTGGCCTTTCCTTCAGGCTCTGCTCCACACTTTGTCTCCTTTTTTCCTCCTGTGAGTATTTTGTTCCCCCTTCTAAGAAGGACCGAAGCACCCACATTTTGGTCTTCCTTCTTCTTGAGCTTCATATGGTCTGTGAATTGAATCTTGGGCTAATATCCACTTATCAGTGAGTACATACGATGTTTGTTCTTTTGAGACTGAGTTACCTCACTCAGGATGATATTTCCAAGTTCCATCAATTTGCCTGCAAATTTCATGAAGTCATTGTTTTTAATAGCTGAGTAGTATTCCATTGTGTAAATGTACCACATTTTCTGTATGCATTCCTCTGTTGAGGGACATCTGGGTTGATTCCAGCTTCTGGCTATTATAAATATGGCTGCTATGAACACAGTGGAACATGTGTCCTTATTACATGTTGGAGCATCTTCTGGGTATATGCCCAGGAGTGGTATAGCTGGGTCCTCAGGTAATACTATGTCCAATTTTCTGAGGAACTGCCAGACTGATTTCCAGAGTGGTTGTACCAGCTTGCAATCCCACTAGCAATGAAGGAGTGTTCCTCTTTCTCCACATCCTCTCCAGCATCTGCTGTCACCTGATTTTTTCATCTTAGCCATTCTGCTGGTGTGAGGTGGAATCTCAGGGTTTTTTGATTTGCATTTCCCTGATGACTAAGGATGTTGAAGATTTCTTTAGGTACATCTCAGCCCTTCGAGTTTCCTCAGTTGAGAATTCTGTTTAGCACAGATCCCCATTTTTAATAGTGTTATTTGGTTCTCTAGAATCTAACTTCTTGAGTTCTTTGTATATATTGGAAATTAGCCTTCTATTGGATGTAGGATTGGTAAAGATTTTTTCCCAATCTGTTGGTTGCCATTTTGTCCTATTTACAGTGTCCTTTGCCTTACAGAAGCTTTGCACTTTTACGAGGTTCCATTTGTTGATTCTTGATCTTAGAGCATAAGCCATTGGTGTTCTATTCAGGAACTTTTCTCCTGTGCCCATGTATTCGAGACTTTCCCCCACTTTCTCTTCCATTAGATTCATTGTATCTGGTTTTATGTGGAGGTCCTTGATTCACTTGGACTTGAGCTTTGTACAGGGAGAGAGGAATGGATCAATTTGCATTCTTCTGCATGTTGACCAAAGCTGAACTCTTAAACACAGTCTAGGGGAAGGCAGCCCATACACTAATAAAAAAAGCTTGCTTTAGTTAATTTGAGTATGATCATTTGGGTGAGTGGTCGTCTTTTTCCGATGGTTTGGGATTAACATGGAGTTGACCTGACTGGAACGTGAGAACGTGGAGAAAGGACAGACACAGGTACATGGGTAGAGAAGTTGGGATAGAGTGGACCATGGGCTCTGATGGAGACTAACCAGCAGCCCACAAACTCAGTGGACTTATTTTATTCGTGATTAAAAGAGTTGAGTTTATTGTACACAGCTGAAGTAGGAGGCAGGCTTAGTTAATCTCAGTAGGAGGTCTTTCAGGGATCAGTCTCAGGTTATAGACATCTGGGAGGAGAAAGCTATGATCCATCCTTTCTGCATACACACTGTCATCATCTGTATAGACTGGGGGAAGTCTTTGTCATCTCTCTGAGCCTACCAGGAAAGGCTTTACCCTTCCCATGAGTCTTTGACAGGATCACATTCATGTCACTAATACACATTCACTCAGGACTTCATCCACTCCTACACTTAAGTTTGTTTGCTTTTTTTTTTAATGTTAAAAGTCTGGTAGGTTTTGTTCTTTTGCAAACAGCACACAGTTAGCAGCTGAGTGTAAGAGATTAAGTATATAAATCTACTTTTTACCCTTGGACAAATGCTTTAGGAGAATTGTAAGACTACCATCCCAAGCCTTGCACCAGTTTGAATTGCTGGGCAGCCTTGGGCAAGTTACAGAACATCTCTTAGAGTCAGTTCACAAATTATAAGAGCAAAGTGCTAATTATCCTTGTCCACACAATGGCTGTGAAGTTAATCCAATGGGAAGAGATGCAACTGGAAGTGTGCTTACAACTCAGTGAGCTTCTCTCAGGATGGTACTAGATAACCTACATTTTTCTTTTTCCCCATCATCAGAGCAGCCCTGGGGAAAGTCTGCAGCCTGGGCATGGCCCAGACTCTTCTGGAAACCAAAACAACAGCACAACCATTATTATCGGAAACACTCTGGGCAAAGGGAAGATCAGAAAACATTCCCACCTGGGGGATAATGGATAAAACAGGCGCTTACAGGAATACATTAAAGACTTTCCATCCAAACTGGGAAATAACTTTGCAAATTGGTGTCTGATTCCACAATAAAAATTGCTCTAATCCTTGGGGTGAGCAATTGGCTTAGAGCAAATCTTCTGAGCTTGCCCAAATGTCGATCCCATGAAGCATCTTGCATGCTGAGTATACTACCACCAGCAAGAAACAGATAGGGAGCAGCTGATGTTAACCTCTAACTGTCCTAGGAGATAAACTGATGCCTCTGGTAAATAGAGAGAATTTACGCTGGAGTATTTGCCAAAGGCCAAATTGGTCCCTGTGGTATGTGCAGCATTTCTGAAGGGGAAAAAAATGTTTTTTCTCCCTAAATAATTTCCTGACTTAAGGCAATTATTTCTATAATGTATCCATTATTGGGATGATCCTGACACTCCCCCATGCCCTGTAGGCATAAGAGGATTTTTCTAATGTGTGCCAACACTGAAAGAGAAGGAAGATATCTTGGCTTTGGTTAAAAGAGGCAAGCAGAGAATAACTTTTATGTCAGAGAAAAGGTAATTTGCAGTTTACCTAACACCTACTGTGTGCCAAGCGCCTGGGTAAATGTTATACGTGCTAATCTTCTCCTTACAGCAGATCTGTGAAGAAGAGGCTAACCCTCTCATTTTAGCATCAAAGGGCACCATGGCTCTGAGAAGTTCAATGGTGTGCACAGAGCCCTACAGCACACAGTTGACAGCAGAACGGCATAAAGCTCACTTTCAGACAGTAGCAGGGATGTCCTGTGCCAGGTAGTTCTTGTGTCCCTCTAGTTCCTTTGCATTTTCTCCATTATCTTTTGTATCCAGCAAAGCTGGCCCAACTTACCTTCTTTTGCTTTCTGGCGTATCTGGTGGGAACTCCAAGAAGGGAGTCAGAGGGCAGAGGCACTTGAGATGACAGTGTGAGGGCTCCCTGCAACTCCTTCCTGCTCCATCTCTGACTGGTCTGTGCTCCCCACACAGAATATCTACTCTGGGTCTTGAGAACTCTTCTTTTTGTTGAGGGCCCTACACAGCACTCACATCTCCTCAGAGCCCTAGTTTGAGTGTGCCATGAATTTATCCTGCATTTGAGTTGGCCAAGCTTGGTGGATTCTCAAGGCTTAGAAATGCTCTCTCCTCCACATTGTTACTAATTTAAGTAAAATTGTTGAAAAACAGACATGTCTTGACTCTCCTTCAGTGTTCCATTCAACTAGTGCTTGGTTCAATGTTAGGAGCGTCTCTGCCTGTACTTCCTGCTCACTGAGAGAAGAGGGTTTTAGGACCAGAAGCACCCTACTGGGCCATATGTGGTTTCTGAAAGATGACATTCAGAGCTGAGGAAAAAAATAACAAGCTGACATTTGTATAACATTCTATAGCTTTCCTTCCATTACTTTCTATTTAAAGATATATTACGGGATGGATGCACATCCAGGAAAAAATCTGAGCACGAATCTTTTAAAAGGCTGAACTCCCATAAAGACGCAGCCGCCGCCCCTGAACTACCTTGAACAGCTAGTGAGGCAGGTCTGCTTTGGCAGAGCCGGCTAAATTCTGCTTTCTGCATGACTCATCACAAGAGCTGTCAGGACAATGATGAGGAAATAGAAGCTGCATATTAAACAGGACAGCTCCGAAGAGTATTTTTTCACATATTAATTATAGCAGAAGGAATACAACCTTTGATGATCAGCAAATAACAGTCGTAACATTGTCAGGCGCGTCTCTCTGGGAAGTCTAATGCCATGTATAAACAGGCGATACTTTTTTAAGAGATCCATTTTGCCGTGCTTCTTGATTTGAGTGACAAGACATTTTGGAACCATCATATTTCCAGAAGGTACCATTCTACTATCAGATAATCACTCAACATGAGAAAGGATGCCATTCTACTATCAGATAGTCACTCAACATGAGAAAGGATGCCATTCTACTATCAGATAGTCACTCAACATGAGAAAGGATGGCAGAAGTGATATTTTAAATATTTTCCATGGTTATGAGATGTCTCTTTTCACCTCTAGGAAGCCGTCTTACTTCAATGTCTACTTCTGCTGATATTAATTATACCATGACAAATTGCGTCGTTCTCTCTCTCTTTTTTTTTCTCCGAGACAGGGTTTCTCTGTGTAGCCCTGGCTGTCCTGGAACTCACTCTGTAGACCAGGCTGGCCTCGGACACAGAAAATCAGCCTTTTATTTTTAACCTTTCTGTACTGTGTAATCAGAGACATACATATAGGTGGGTTTTACTTTTTAATCAGGTTGACAAATTTTTGTCTATACATTGGATTGCAGATATGTTTAAAGTAATTAAAGATACAGTTAAGCATAATATTTTGTTCTTGGGTATGGTTCCTTTTCTTCCCATTTTTTGCCTTTTATTTGGATTATGAAAGCATTTTTTATTATTCCTTTATTAGCTTTTTGGTTGTATATTCTTACATAATTCTTTCTGTAGTTACCATGGAGATAACAATGTGTATTTTTTTCTATGCATCACAGCTTTACTTCCCATGAGCTATTTGGAGCTTGCTGCTTCTTGACTACAGCAGGGTCCTCTGCAATGGTCTTGCTGTGCTCACCTGCTTCTTATAGTTGCCACTTCTAAAACACCAGAGGCTGACTTTACGAGATGTTCACAGTCAGCTGGCTTCTGTGTGGAGTCACGTGTTTGCCTTTTGAAAGGTCTGTCCAGGCTGCATGTGAGACTTCTTAGTGCTTCCTCTGGGTCTCTGCTGCTGGCATTGGCTCCTTTGGGGTTTCGTTTATCGGAGAACACCTTAAGCTTAACAGTTTAACATCTGTACTGTAGGATGATTTGCATAAAACCAAATTCAGCCATTTTGAATGTCAAGTTTGATGAGTTTGTGGGTGTTCGCAGAGCCTGGAAGCCACCTCCCTATCAGCGAGGTTCACTAATTTCTCATCACTCTGTAAGTTCGCATCCACCGTTTCCTGTCCATCCTTGCTTCTGGGAACCACTGAGAAGAGGTGCAAGATGCCACCATCTTCCCACTTTCAGAACTTTTCACTGGGAGTGAGGCCCCAGCCTTCTGTGATTGGTTTCTCTCAGTTAGCAATCAGTTTCTGAGATCCACTGGTGTTTCCTGACAGGTTTTGCTACCCTGCCTAAGCTCCGGGAAAGGGCTACGATACAAGCCCCCACCCAACTTCCCTCGAATCCACGGAGAAAAGACACAGACACACAATTGCTCAATTTCACTTTGCCTTTTAACACAATTGCTGGGCGCTACCTATTCCTGCCTGGAAAAGCCCCCTCACCCCCCATCAATATTCTCAGCTCCGCACCTCTCTAGCTGTCCTAAACTTTAGTTGCCCAGTTAAATCTAGTCCCTGCTAAACACCCCCATCACCCACCCGTAGGAGGTGTGGCCACTCTGAGATTTCACTTGGTTGGTCACCTTTTCTCCATCAGAAGCATGGTGAACTCTCCTCTCCTCTGTTGTGTCTGTCTGATTGCCTCCAGGGACTCGGATGTCCCACCTATTCCTTCTGCCCAACAAGAAGCCCATGGCTTCTTTACCAAGTTCTTTATCAAGAACCAACTGAGGAATCAGAACCACCGCTACACATTGGCAGTTCATTCTTTAAAGTAGGGAGTAGCATGGAAAAGTAGCTCTGGACTAGTCCTGCCTGACATCCTCAAGGCACCCACAGCCCTCAGACAGTCACCACCACTGGAACAAGTTTCCTTTTCATGGGTATGCTATCTTTTGATTATCCCACTTACTGGATGGCTGACTGTACTACAGGCTTAGCCTCTCAGTCTAACAATTCCATCATGTGGAGTTCAGCTTTGCTCATTTGTGAGACTCGTTGACTGTTGGCTACCAGAGAGGAGCAAGGAAGCTCATGAAACCCTCAGGTAAGCATCCAACTACTCCTTACCACCTGTGTGTGCTGCTCTGTCTCAACTTCCCATGGCCTTGGGGTGGAGCTGGAGTATATAACCAGGGAAGACTGGGGAAGGGAGCACAATTTAAATGGAGTCATCGTCTGAAATGGAAATTTCTGGTTTCTTTGGAAACTCAGTTGTGTCACGTAATGTTTCTCTGGAAGCCATCTTGTGAGAGGAGGTTTGGCTAAAGCAGACACGAGAGAGGATATTTTGCTGAGAACAGACACATGATGTATTTTCTGGAAGTTGTTTTGTGAAAGGGGATGTGATGTTTTGCTGGAGCGGACTCTTGAGAAGGCATGTGATATTTTAAAGGAATATCAATATAATCCCACACAGGGTGAGATGACTCTCTTGCACTGGTTCACCTTGCAACACTTTGCTGGTCTCCTTTCTCTTGTCTTTACTTGTTCTGAATTCTTAGAGAGAGATACACAACAAAGAACTCGTGGCATTCTGTTTGCTTCTTGCCACTTCCTCAGACTCTGTAGCAGAAATGAGGCCACTTCTATGTAAATGCTGGGAGCCGCAGAGCCACAAAAGCATCTCCTGCAGGAGGACCTGATTGAGGACTGCCTGAGAGACCAAGGATTGCTAGTGCAGACAATGTCAGCCAATCAGAAACTGGTGTTTAGAAGAGACACTTTCTTGGGACCAATGGGGGCACGGGTAGAGGGTATTAAAGGAACTAGCAGCAGTGTTCAGAGAGCTGGCTGCAGTGTTTCTTGCCTGCTCCTGGAGTCTATGATGTTGACTCTGTGCCACCTCATTCCCAAACCCCAAGGGCAGGTAGGGTCGAACTGCAAGTAGTCCAGGGCACAGGAACAGGACTCATGCTGACTCAATGGAAAGCCTCTCGGTTTCTTCAGGACTGAACCACTACTGATTCTTGTTTGGTGTTTGTCAATTGGACTGGACTGCCGCTATTGATTTGTATTCTATGTTTTGGACTGGACTGCTGATATACTGACAATGAAGATTGAAATCATCCCCCAAAACCTACTTCTAAACAGGTCCCTATTCCCCTGGCCCTATTAACCATCTTCTGCTACCTTTGGTCAGTGGGCTAGAAGGGAGGTTGAAGCATTTTTAAACCCCTGATAAAGTAGGTTCTGAAAAAAACTAAGCCTACAATTGTCCCTGCTGGGTAAAGACTTCTCAGTGTGGCCTTTGGCTGGGGAGCATCTGCATACACTCCAGTAAGTAACCCCCTCTTCTGTGCTCTGTAAGGAAGCCCAATAAACTCATTGGTTTCCCAGAGTAAACTTTGGTGGACTTTTGTCTCAGTTTGCAATTGGGACCATAGGAGAGGAAGAGACATTGCTTACATCTTCTCCAGGGAAGGAATTTTAGCAACACAGATATTTGTATTGTTACTGGATTTTTGTGTTTGATTTTACTGTTAAGAATGCTTCTATTATGGGTATTTGCACGCAGACTTTCTGTGGACATATTTTTGGTTTTCTTGTATATTTACCTAGGAATAGTGAGTGTAAAATTAACTCTTAAAAAGGAAGTCCCAAGCTGACTTCAAAGTGACTACAATTTTGCATCCCTGCATGCAATGACTCATACTTGGCTAGATCTGGAGTTACAACATCTCTTTCATTTCTAAGCTCAGAGTCTGTCCTTCCCCTTATCTCTTTCCTCCCTTCCTTCTTTCTATCTGCCTGAAGCCTTGACAGCTTTATCAAGCTTTGCTTTTATAAATTTTTCTCTCTTGGCTTCCTGTTTCCTACGCCATCGACTTTACCCTTTTTTCCTTCCGTTTACTGGGTTTTACTTAATTTTGAGCTCCATCTTTAGTTTCTAAAGTGGAAGTGTAGATTGTTGACTTGAAGAATTGCATCTTAGCTGATATACAAGCACCTGATGCTGCAAATCATTCTTTAAAGCAATGTTCTCACACAATCTGTTTGCTTGCTTTGTTTCCTGAGGCAGGATCTTACCATGTAGCCCAGGCTAGCTTGGAGTTCACACTCCTCCTACCTCTCAGCCTCCTAAATGCTGGGATTATAGTGTGCACCACCATGCTCTGTGCATTCACAAATTTTGACATGCTAAAGATTCATTTTTGTTCACTTTCTAAATATTTCCTCAGTTTTTGTTTTTGATAGTCAAATTCATCTTAAAAAACTCAGAAAGAAAATGCTCATTTCTTTGATGTGCCTGGATATATGCCACTCTGTCCTATGCCTTTGTCCTTAATATCTTAGTTTTCCCATTGGTCTTCTAGTAGGTCTTCCTATGGCCATTTTTTAAAAGCAAATCTATTATCTTTTAAATTTTTCTTTATCTGGAAATATGTTTACTTTATATTATCTTTTCCTGCATATAAACTATTGGTTTTCCTTTCTTGCATTTAAAAGCTGTTTCTCTGCCATCTGTCTTACATAGTTCCAGCAAGTACTGTGCACTTGTTTGAACTGTTGCTTGTTTATAAATAATAATAATAATAATAATAATAATAATAATAATAATAATAATAATGTGTCTCTCCCCATGATTGCTTTTGTTCTCCTTTGCCATTGCCTTGCAAATGTTCTTTATAATTAATCTGGACATTGACTTCTTTGAGGTTTTCTATGGAGGACTGCTCACCTTTCAGTCAAATTTAGAAAACGTCACCATTATTTTTCTAAATAATGGTCTATACTTCCTTCTAGCCTCCCATCGGAGATCTTTAATGACATTGACCCTAGACTTTATAGTGCCATTCCATAGGTTCCCTGAAGCTGTCTTCCTTTTTAAAAACCCCCTGTCCCAGAGCTCACTGGCTGCTCTTTCAGAGGGCCTGGGTTCAGTTCCCATCACCTATCTCAGGCAGCTAACAACCACCTGTAACTCCTGTTCCAGAGGATCTACTGTCCTCTTTTAGCTTTCTCGGTCACCTGCATGCATGCTGTGTGCAACCATAAACTCAAGCAACACACACACACACACACACACACACACACAGAGTTGATTAAGTACTTTTTCCTAGGTTTTATATTTTCCCTTTGTTTCTTCTTAACCTCTTCAGTTCCTTTATTGAGACTTTGTGGCTCTTTGTATTTCAAGAATGTCTGCCCTTATTTCTTGCATTTCAGGAGCACTATTTTAAGTCTTCACCAGTGTGTGCATCATCTTGGCATTGGAATCTTATGGTGGTCTTTTCCCAGGTTACAGTTTCTCTAGCTCCCCAAATGATGACAACTTTGATATCATACTCCAGAAACTTCAGTTACTGTAGAATTCTCGATATTTGTTTTGATTTCATGAACATCAACCTAGCTGGGCACAGGTATGAATTTCATCTGTTCTTCTGTGATTTAAATTTTTCCTATTTTAAAGATTATACTGTGTTATTCAAATCTGTCGTGCACACATGTGTACTACCAGCAACTTGTCTGGCATCTCCACAGTCACCTATCTATCCTGTATTTCAGTTTTATGGTTAATAGCACCCTGTTTAGGGTCAGGATGCCACTTGGAAATGGAGAGCAACTTCATGAGACTGCTTTCCCCAACTCCCTGAAAACAATCTCCTAAGAATTTTTACTTTTTCCTGGGCTATTTCCCAGCCTGGAAGGTATGGCTATATTTATCTACCTATATATATATATATATATTTTTTTTTTTCAAAGACATGCATGTCCAGGGCCAAGAAGCAGCGAGACAGATTGAAGAAAACAACAGTAAAAATATCTACTTTCTGAGGACCATATCTCCTCTGACTAGAGATGTGTGTAGTGAAAATTTTGGAATTTTGGTTTCTTTTAAAAAGACAGAAATATTATAAGACTATGTTTTTGTTTTAATCCCAGGTGTGGGATATGGGGCTGCTTCAGATTTCCCACAGCACCTGACTATGATTTGCTTCATGATGTCTAACAGGGGCATGATCTTGCCAGCTACAGATAGTTTCTATGATTGTGTGACACTGGAATTCTGGGGACTTTTCAGAGGACATATAAATGCTAGAGATCCAAGAAGTGTGATGGGTTGTTGGTTGAATGTCGGTTGTTGTTAGTTGTTGTAGGTCATAGTATGTTAAGTAGTCCTGTGTGAAGAAGTAACAACAAGAAATTAGATATCCTGACAGTGAAGACCAAACTTGCACCAAGGAACTTGATTCCCCTGACCAGCAAGAGGTAGTCTAACTATATCACCCCTGTTCAACCTCTGACTTTGTTCAGGGATCTCTTTCCTTTCCTCTCGATCCTTTCTCTCTCTTAGCAAGTGTTAGGAAGTTGAATGGGTGGAAAGGGGTGGAAGAAAGAAGAACCCACAAAGTAGCCGAGTCCACCTACATACGTGGGCACCTCCTCCATAGTTCAGACTCCTGAAGTCTCTGTTGTTACTGTTGCTGATGATGCTCTCATGCCACCATGGGCTCCCTCAGGGGCTGAATGTGAGTGAATAGAGGGAAAGGGGGTATTAGTCCACTCCCTCTGAGAACTAGAAGACCCCTCCACCACTCCATATTTTTAACCTAGAACTAGAGGTGTCTTCTGGAACTCTATGTACAAAGATGCCCACGTTGAAGTTTTTGGTAGTTTAGAGTTCAGCCTAAAATTTATACTGAAGGAAACAACGACTGAACTCATTACACGTTTTATCATACTTGAAATCCTGCTGTTTTCCCAGTTCTCAGCACCAGCCACCATTTAAGTTTTCAGGATCCCTAACATGAAATGTATCTGTTCCTCTTTCTCCAGAATTGGAAATCTCTATCGTGCTTGAGCTACTGAATAGCTGGGAGTTTTGTTCTAGCTGCTGGGCCTGTCCCAACTTAGTGCATTCCACCACTTAATCCTTTGTCCTTACCCTGTGCCTGCCCTGCAACATCTGAAACTCTGATAGATAGTAAGACCTGTCTGCTCCTACACTTGGGCTCAGGTGTTGGGCTGGAGAAAATTAATTTATCCTGAAGTGCTGTGGTTGTTCACCTGTTGAATGTCTCCTCTCCTGTTCTTCATGAGTGCTAACATAAAGTTTGCCTTTTTTACCAACACCTCTGCTGAATTCCTCTCATTCTATTACAGATATTCTCAATGGGCTTCTCTCCCTCTCTCCGTCCTCTCCCTCCTCTTGTCTAAGATGTTGGCTTAAACCTTTCCCATCCCTGCTTTTAATAATGGTTCTTAAATGCTTTAGTCTCCCTTCCAGCTCACCACCCACCAAGAGAGGTTATTAGAATACAGGAAAGTGGACCTGTTTAGAAATTGTTCTTTGGAGCAAATCCCATCTATGTCATCAGGAAGTCAGCAGTTCGGTTCACAAGATTCAGCAGCTGCAGCTTGATCCACTAGCAAACACTTCACCAATATACCAGCAGTCCGGTCAGGTAGTGTTGGGAGAGCAAACATGAATCAGCAGTGGTGGCCCGACCCAGCAGAAACAGCCAGGCCCCAGCTGAATCTGCACTAGTCAGCAGGAGGGACCAGGAGTAGTTCTGTGCTGTGACTCTCTCAATGAAGTGAAGATCAGTGAAGTTGCGAAGCTAGCTATGCAAGCCTCGGTCACTGTCTACGGGGTCCTATGTATACTCCTTCCAAACATCGTGTGTCCTCCAAAGGTCTTACCTCACCATGTGTCGTGCCTCAGCACATGAATCTGTCTTAGCAAAACTCCAGGTGAGTCTGTACCAGCTGATATCACTCTGCCAATCAGCCTGAGTCTGCAGAAGTGGCAAGAAGCCACTAGAACACCACCAGAAGGTTTTGTTGTTGTTGTTGTTTTGTTTTGGTGCATTTCTCTTTATGGAGTCATAATAAATGGAGCTCAGCTAACACAATGTAAAGAGAATCAAGACATGTGTGTCATTAGCAAAGAATCCCTGATCATGCGTCCTTTCTCGTGCTTGCTTTAGCAAAACACCCTTTCACCTGTGTCTGCTTCAGCTAAACATCATTTGACATACCTGACTTTCCAATGAAACCAGAAGTTTCTACTTCGTATCCCTTTCTGTCTAAGAATTTTCCTTTTCTCTAACATTAACAAGCTATAGAAAATAGAAATAATTATAAGAACCATCAAATTTTAAATAAATGGCTTTTGTACAATATAGTCAAACAATAGCCAAACAAAACAACCTTAAATTTCTATCAATACAGAATAATTAATCAAAAAATCTTAAATTTCTATTAATATACTATAATTAAATAAAAACCTTAAATTTCTATTGATATGCAATAATTCAAACAAAACAACCTTAAATTTTTATCAATATAGAATAATTATGCAAAACAACCTACCACCCTAGATTATAACAACCAAAACCACTCCCTCAACTTAAGGAATTGGGATGACAGTCTTCATATATATTTGCTTCCTGCTGAATTGGGGTGAACAATTCTAGTATAGGCCCCAAGGAAAAAATGGTTAGTCTGAAAAAAGCTAGCTGTAGCATTTATGGCCCAGTCTCTATGTTTCTCCAGTCTCTGTATTGCCTGTCTTATGTATTATCCAGTCTCTGTGTTTATTTAGTCTCTGTATGACTGATCACTTGGGCTAGTCCTTCTGAATTGCATTTTTTTTTTTTTTTTTTTTTTTGAGAAATCAGTTGCTGAGACAGTCTGTGAATCACCGGGGCTGTTTGGTTTGTGAAGACATCCATGTCTCAGGTGATAAGAGGTTTTCCATGGTCCAATCTAATTTTTATAAGTTTTACTGGTAACCATATTTTTTCACTCCCAGTAGGTACATAAGCATAACCACATCTCCGTCTTAACACTATCGCAGGTTTCCATTCTAATGTCAACACACCCTTATAGTGTATTGGTTGGCCCAGTTCCTCAGTTTTTCTCAATAACCCCGTGCTTCTCAGCCGCTCTTGTTCCTTTCCCACCAACGTTAAGATAATTGAGAGTTAACAAAGCATCATTCCGTCTGTCCCTGGGGGTCCTTACTCTCCCTTTTTGTTTCATAAGCATCTCTTTTAAGGTACAGTTGGATCTTTCTATAACTGTTTGCCCTGTGGGATTATGTGGTATTCCAGTAACATGTTTTATATTATAATATACAAAGAATTGCTTCATCTTATTGGATACATATGTGGGAACATTGTCAGTTTTAACTTGTGCAGGTATCCCTATAATTGCCATTATTTCCAATAAGTGTGTAATTACACAATCAGCCTTTTCAGAACGTAAAGCAGTTGCCCATTGAAACCCTGAGTACATATCAATGGCATTGTGTGTATACTTTTGTTTTTCCAAATTCTACAAAATGGAAAACATCCATCTGCCAAATGTCATTTCTTTTGGCGCCCCTAGGGTTAGTACCAGCAGGTAACAGAGTTTGATTGTGTAGAAAACACATAGGACAATTTATTATTACTATCTCTTTGGCTTGTTGCCAAGTGATGGAAATTTTTTTCTTTAAACCTTTCCCATTAACATGATGTTTCTCATGAAATTTTGAGCCTTCTAACACATTTGCTATTAGTAATTGGTCAATTTCCTCATTTCCTTGAGCTAATGGACCTAGCAAACCTGTATGAGACCAAATATGAGTAATAGATAATAGATAATTTCTACTTCTGATGACCTGTTGTAATTGTATAAATAACAAAGTTAATTCTGAGTTATCAGGTACAAATTCAGTAGTCTCTATATGCAAAATGACTCTTTTTGTATATAAAGAATTGGTAATTACGTTAAAAGATTCAGGATAATCTAATAATACCATAAGGATTGTATACAATTATGATTTTTGAACCCATGTATATGAACTTTTGACCACCCTACTTATTTTATCTGACTTATAACCTGCCATCCCCATCTTGTTTGCATCTGTGTAGAACGTTGGTGCCTCTGGAACTGGTGTTCTCTTTACTATATGTGGAAGAATCCAATTAGTTCTTTTTATAAACTATATATGTTTGGTTTGGGCTTTTTTAAATTAATTTTGCCCAAGTAGTTACTACAAGCTTTTTGCCAATCTTCACTGATCACCCTTAATAACATAATCTTAGCATTTGTAAGACACACTACAATTTTGGCTGGGTCTATTCTTGACAATTGGTATAATTTTATTCTATCTTTTATAATTAATTCAGATATCTTTTCTATATATGTCTTCAATTTTTAATGAGCTAAGAAAATCTATTCCATAATACTATTTTTCCCTTTGCATAATGAGCCCAGTAGGAGAATGAGTCAAGGGTAAAATGACCAAAATACACTCAAGTTTAGGATAAATTCAATCCACATATGCCTCTTACAGTTTTTGTTCTACAAGAGTTAACTCTTTTTTCTGCTTCAGCTGTTAGGTATCTTGTACTGTTTAAATTTGAGTCTTCTTGTAATGTTTGAAACAAATTACTTTACTCATATATACTTAATCTAATTGTAGGCCTCAGCCAGTTAATATCTCCCATTAATTTTTGAAAATTGTTAAAAGTTTGCAATTGGTCTCTACAGATCTGTACCTTTTTGGTCTAATTTTGTGGACTGATTTTGTAACCTAAATAGCTAAGTGACTCTTATCTTTGTTTTTTTTTCTGGAGCAATCTGTAATCCCCAGCATGACAGAATTCTTTGTGTTACTTTAGACATATTCTCTAAACCATCTTTGTCAGAATCTGCCAATACTAAGAGCTCTTGCTTCCAATGCTCTGTAGCCTGTCTTCTGCCCTTGGGCATTTCATGTGAATCATCCCTCCCTACATTCCATCTTCCACTCACTTTCTTTGAGGACTCTGTGGTAATGGTTAATTCTCAAGTCAGTTTGACTAGATTAAGGAATGCCTAGGAAGCTAATAAAGCATTATTTTTAGATTATATCATCTCTCAATTTCCTATTAGTTCTGTCTTTCAGAATAAGTCTGAAAATGCATGTTCTTGTCCTTCAGTGTAGAATGTAGAAAGTATAGATTTTATGTATTGCAACATGCCTACTGTGTTAGGGCCAACTTAGCAGTGGCAACAATATTTATATTTCTTAGGCTTAATACAATATGATATTACTTTTTCTCATAGAAAACATGACATGGGTGTTCTTGGTTGGGTGGCTCTTCTGGTCACCTTTCTGATTCAGAATCTAGGGTTTTTTTTCATGTCACACAACCACCTGCAGCATGAAGCTCCAGAGTTGCTATGGCTGAAAGACAGTATGAGTGGGTTGTCTGAGGAAGCTTGATCCCAAGTGACCAGCACACATGTACTCCTGTAGCCAGATAAGTCCCTCCACTTGGAGAGAACTGAATAATCATAGACCAAATGCTTCCCAGCCTCAAATCCACACTACAGAGGGAGCCACAGACCTTCAGTGCTCAGCCAGCTACCTCAGCCACACTTCCTGACTCTATCCTACCAAACATCCAGTCCCGTGGAGTCCATCCTAATCTTTCTTTCCTCAGATATGGTTGTACCACTTCCTACTTAACTCACCAGTTACTCTTGCCCACTGCTCATGAAGAGAGAGAGATATAAACTCTTGATCAAGGCATCATAGACCATTTAGGGAATAATCCGTCCAGCCCCATTTTTAGTTTCAAGCTCCAGTGTCATCTGACTGTTTTCTGAGAGGCTACTCTGCCCTTACTCACCTCTATACTCCAGAATATAGCTCTCTCTCTCTCTCTCTCTCTCTCTCTCTCTCCCTCCCTCCCTCCCTCTCTGAAATGTTTCTCATTGCTATGAGTGATGGGTAAACTTCTACCTCTCCTTCAAAACCCACTACAAGCATCTTTGCTTCATAGATTCCCTACCTGGGCATTGTTAGTCATATATTCCCTCTGTGTTAGCATTGATCTAGTAAACCTCCATGTAAAACTCCAATGATGAGCTGCAGTTGAGCTTTTAAATATTTGTGTATTGCTCTTAGACCATGCGCTTCTTGAGAAATGGTCCTGTAATCTGCCGTCTTAGTATTTCCAGTATCTAATCCAGCATTTTTTTCCATGAGGGATGTTTAATAAACATTCATAAAATAAGTACCTAGTTGGATGGGTAAATGAAGTAAAATCTAAAGTACTTCTCACACTTACATTTTAGCTCAATATTTATTCAATATCTGAAAATTCTCAAAATCATGAGTTTGTGTTATAGTTACTGTGTCTTCTGCAGAAAAAGAAGACACTAAATCAAGTCTTATAGAAGGGCACTCACACTCATATCCTTGATTCAGTGAGAGAAGTAGTCTGACAGTCAGTCAATGAACTTCATGGTGCTTCAAGGTGATCTGGTGCTGCAGGCAGATGAAGTACGTGGCTTCTTGCTGATACAAAAAAGGGAGGGGATGGAAGCTTCAATCCTGGGAGGTCAGAGAGAAGAGAGACTGCTAGTAGGAACTGAGAATGCTCAGCTGCTTGAGCTGAGAAGCTCAAAGAAACACTATTTCAGTCTGTAATGTCTTAACAAAGGACACAGAAGGCAGCCATGCTTCCCTGAATGCTTCCCTGAATGCTTCCCTTCTGCATTATCCAAATACGACTAACTCATACCAGATACAGGGTTTTCAGCGAATTTCAGCCCGTGCTTTTATACTGAAAATATATACTTAGAGGTGCAACATTTCCAACTCTCACCACAGTTCCTTTAACAGGGAGTCAAGTTTCTTCAGAACTCCCAAAGGTGCCTCACTGGAGAAGCTTCCCTTTGCAGTGATTCAGACACTCAGTGAAGCTCTTTGAGCATCATCTCATACCTTGCCCAACAGAGTAATGGGTTGTACACAGAACAGCAAGTGGACATCAGCATCTGTGCTTAAAGGACAACTTGAGATACAAATTAGGGACATGGACTGGAGAGATGGCTCAGTCAGCAAATGCTTTCTAGGCAACCTGGAGTTCAACCTCCAGCACCTATGACAAGTAAGCCAGATATGGTGGCACACACTTGTAATCCCAGTGCTGGGGAAATGGAGACAGGTGGGTCTCTGGAGCTCTCTGGCTAGCCAGCCTCGCCTAATCTGCAAGCCTTGCATCCCACTAAGATACCCTGTCTCCAAAGCAAGGTGGATGGTTCCTGAAAAGTACGGCTTGAGGCTGACGCTGGTGTCTACATGAATGTCTATGTACATGCGTGTAAACATGGACACACATGGTGCACACACAGGCACACACACACACACACACACACACACAATTGAGAAAATTGTCCCAGCTTTAGAGACTGAAGCCAAGACAGAAAGAAGTCTGAAGCTATCTTATATCTCTTTCTGATATCACCTTTGGCAGAATATGGAAGCACCAATGGGAAACCTCTACCTCCCCAAATTTTGGAGGTCACCTTCTGAGTCAAACTCATGAAATTCAAAGACAGTGAATGTGCCAACCATTGTTGGATAATGGAAGACTGTCTGAAATGGGCTGACCAAATACACCCACAATCAAGGTAGGAGCTCTGCATGTAATCAGAGGAAAACAGGTCCAGAGTGCTTATGTCCTTTAAAGACTTTAATCAATTGCATTGTCCATATCCTCCTTAGCAGTAGACTGTGCAAACATAGCGGTGGTGGGAGCTGGCAGTAAGGTTAGGTTACAGAAGATGAAAGTCCAAAGAACTATAACATAGCAGTGCCTTCCCAAGCACTGTGTGGAAGAGACTCCTGCCTGTTCCTTGTGGTTGTTGGAGGAGAATGCTCTGCCGTGGGTCAACAGTGCCTAAGCCAGAATCTCCTTGGCACAGTATTCCATGTGCCCTGGCACAATATTCATGATCACCCACTGTGGCCCTCCTGTGTGTGCTTTGAACAATGGACATGAGCTTCCAAGACCCTAAGAAGAAACATCGCCTGACAAATTGGTGAGTTGACTGTGAAATGAGACCCATAGATATAACTGATCTGAGTGGCCCTGGATTCCACTTTGAGAGTTTCTAAAGCCCTAATGAAAGAAAATGTTAGGAAGTGGAAAGTGGTCAGTTCTACAAGGGTACAAATTCAACCACCCACGTGACCTCTAGGTAAGTAGCATAGCCTTTTCCCAAAACACAAAACATGGTCATGGGTCCTTTGTGATGTCAAGAGTGAGCCCTACAGTATTCAAAGAAGTCAATGACTATCAACTCTATCAGACCCAACTTTTAAATAAATGTTTCAATGACATCCTCTCAACTGTGGAAATCCACAAATAATACAACTTCCCACTCACTCCTATTTTTAAAAACTCAATACTCTTGAAAATAAAGAAAATACTGGTGGAAAGGAACAATGGGCAATACAATAATATGCATTGAAGTACATTGATGCGTGGGGGTGGTTAACGAGAAGGCACAATTTGAGAACAGAATGAACGAGACAGAGACAAACATAGATGAGGACAGGTGGGCGGGCAACAAAAATGCCAAGAGGGGTGTTGCTTCCTGGGAAGTGCTTTTCTGACATCGGGGCTGCTTTGCTAGAGTTCTGAATCAAACAAAGCACAATCTCTTGCTTTAAAAATGTTGAAAGGGCATTTACTGCAAAATTCTATGTTAGAATGTTATGAAAGTAATGTACATGCCCAAATAAAGTGGGGTTGAATTTCACACCCAGGAAATTACAAGCAGTATTTTCAGAGTCGGAGCTATATGACTTTTGAGGTTACAGAGGATACATGACATTCGTTGACTGTTGTGCCTGTGCTGGGCATGACAGCACATCCTTTGTCCCTCCTTAGTAAATGCCATCAGTGTCACTGCCAGTGACTGTGGTGATCAAAAGTCTCTCTCTAAATGTCCAGAACTTCCCTATGGGAAGTGGTACCATACTGTTTCAGAGGCTCTGAACTGAGCAGGATTCACTTGAGGGTCCCATGAGGCAGATGTGCCATGTCCTATAATTCTGTCTTTCCATACCTTGCCAGAGCAGAAAAACCCAAGAAGGAGAATACTAGCTGAAGTGGGGTCAAGTATAGTTTGAAGGGAAACACTGAGTCCTAGGTGGGACGCTAAGCTTGAGCTTGAGAGGGGGAACCAGGGTATGAATTAACTCTAGGAACTCGAGTCAACATATGGTGAGCACCAAACTAGAATATGCTATAGCTCTAGGCCACATGGACACCCAGGTCCTAGGCTTGATCTTGAATGTCCCCCAAAGGTCATGTATTAATGTCCTGGCCATGAGCCTATGGTACTACTGGGAAGTAGATGAAAGACTGCGAGTAGAGCCTAGCAGAAGGAAGTTCAGTTGTCCATGAAGGGGATATCAAGACTGACCCCCCTTCTCTCTTTACCTCCTGACCACCATAAGGTGAGTATATCTCTACTGTCACACGTGGTGGACTGTGCTGCCAAGGAACCGTGAGCCAAAATAACC